>JAKOGI010002210.1:20000-57500 GCA_029747015.1 Carnegiea gigantea
ATTATAATACTGCATTGTATTAAAACTTCCACTACCAATATTACCAAAAGTAATACCCAAAGATTTTAACTGTGAACATTTTAATATCACATTATATCATTTTACATTATTATTATCACTACTGATATCACCAAAAGGAATGCATTATGTTATAATAAAATAAATACACTGATCTTCAACTTATCTTTTTAAATAAATACAAATATAGATATGGAATATGGAAAATTAGAAATCTATGGTACGTACAATACAATCACAACTATAAATTCTATATATACAATATAATGCCATCAATAGATTACCACCACGAGGTACCAAATTTGTTCAAGTTTTGAAGCATAAGAGCCAAAGCTAGTCCTAACAGTTAACAGCAGTAAGATTGTCTCCTTTTTATTACATAATCCTATTGTGACATGTCAAAGCTCACAAAATTGCTTTCAATTTTCAAAATACATTAGTCCATGCCAGCTTCAATAGTTTTTTGCGTGGAGAAATTACCTTCCCTTTAACACATATTGTAATTCTTATTGTGATATGCGCAAGGTTTTTGGACCTGCAAAATTGTGTGATGATACATTAATAATATCGTTTTTCTTGTTATCAAATTACAAATTCTAACAATATTGTAAAGAACCATGAATCAAATTCATTAATTTATGACATGTACATAAATATTCAACTAAGTTAATCATAATCTATTTTAATATACAGTAAATCTCAATTTAATGGGTTCTTAAAATTTGTACCACCTAATAATTGTATTTTAAGTTAGATTTAAAAATTATTAATTTTAAAAAATTAAATTTTTTAATACATCATATGAAATATTATATGATTTATTATTTTATATAAATGTTTACTAGAAACAAAAATTCAAAAATTATCTCGTGCATCACAGGAGAAAAGCATACCATTTAACATTTGAAATTGGATATAGTTTACCTAGAACAATTTACATCAATTTAAGATAAGGTTTTATGTGAGTGTGTGTGAGAGTTTTTGAAACCATAGGAATTGATCAGCATAGGGTATGCTCTTTTCATGGGAGGGAACGACAATGGAATAGGAAGAAAGAGAGATGAGTGGGAAAGAATGAAAATTTTCTTGTAGGAGTGGGAAGAAATGATATGGAACTAGGAAAATGGAAAATTCCTGCTTAGACAGAGTAAAAACCATGGAAAGTAATGGAAAGGAATGGGAGGGAACGAATGATAAGGATTAGGGCTAAGCAAAATAACTGGGTACCCGATTTTGAACCCGGGCCCAGTTCAAACCCGCCGTGTCTGTACCCGGACCCGGTTGTATTGGGTCTGGGACTGGTTCCAAAAACCTGGAACCGGTTGCAATTGGGTCCTGAAAACTTTGAAGCGGAACCGGACCCGTTACTCGGTCCATTTTTTTTTTAATTGCATGGGTTACTCGGTTACCCCTTGACATCAGGTGTTGTTCTTCTGATGCCGCCATAATTTCCGGCTATATGTTGCTATTACTAAATCTTTTTTGTTAGTGTATAATACTATGAGATTATGATTTTTTTCATGCTTGGATGAAATAAAATCTTATTTATTAGCTAACCAATTTTACTTTAATGCATGGTAAATGTCTAGCCACCACTTTATTAGATTTGATTTTGAACGATCGATTAACAATCTTGTTGGGTGTATTGGTTCTTCACAAAGTTACAACCATAAGCCAAAAATTTAAATAAAATGAAATAAAACAAAATAGAAAAAAAATAAGAACCGGGCACCCGATTCCGAGACTGGCTCCAAAAATCCTGGGCTCGGTTCCAACCAGGATCGGGACGGGGACCAATTTCATGAAAACGGATCAGGTACCCGGTCCTGCTCAGCCCTAGTAAGGATTAAGGAATGAAAGTAATCGAATTTTTTTTGAAAGAATGGAAAGGAATAGAAAAGAACGATAAGGGATGACATGGTATGAAATGAAACTATTTAACCGCGAAAAGAATATGCCGTTAATAGGCCCTTAGTTTTATGACAGAAAATATTATAACTAAAAACACAAAAGTTATAAATGCCAATTTTCTAAATCGATAAAGTCTCTGAATATTATTACCCATCAATACATGGTTCAGTGTACCCAAACATAAAAAACAAAAATTAAGATGATAAATCCAAAAGAAAAGCTGAAACCTATGGAATTCGATATGAATAAATTATAGACAGTGAAATTTTACTTTTTGACATTTAGCCAGAAAAGGGTCTCAATTGGTGGGAATGGTGCAAAAAGGGACATCATACCGCCCCACGACCGCCGTATTAAGGCACACATAACTGCTCAATACATTTTGAATTGGAGGACCACTCAATGGCTGCCAAACAGGGCCTTCAGTGGCTACAAAATGAGAACTCACACCACACTCGCCCTTTTAAGAACTTATACTCACCACGATGACTTTTGTATTTCATATTTCAGGTATGCCGTATGCTGCACTTTGACATTTTGCAATTAATTTTGAACAAAGACTAACAGCCAATGATGTTTATATAGTATATATTTATTAAGACCAACAAAGATTGGTTCAAATAGTTTGGTATTTGTTTTCCTTAAGTAAGTTCTCGGGTTCGGGTCTTGTGAATAGAAAAAATCTGTGATTGGAGAGCTCTACTCCTTATTGGGCTAACAGTAGCTCGACTCCAGTAAAATTGAGGATCCAACACCAAAAAAGAGTATAGATTTATTAAGAATTTAAAATAGAATACAAAAATATTCATTGTTTGTGTTGTCTTATTTGAATATAAGTTCTTAAAAAGGTTACTTCAATGCATATCACATTTTTTTTCCGGAACACAAACATCATATGTATCTATTTGGATGAGGCTTTCTAATTTTTGCAATATGATTTAGGGTCTATTTGGACCTAAGAAAGTAGCATAGAAAGAAAAAAAATATGAAAAATTAAAATTTTTCTCATGTTTGGAGTAAGGAAAAATGAATGGAAAAAAAAATAAGGTGGAAAAATTGAAAGAAAATTATGGAAATATAATGTCATGTGTTTTCCTCCAAAATATGTAAGGAAAACTGGTGGAAAATTTTTTCCTTCGTGCCCCGATAGCCTCCCCCCCACCCCTCATGCTTTCTCTCTCCTCGCCATTCTCTGTCCCGTCGCTCTCTCTCTCTCCTCGCCTACTCCGACTTCAGTCTCTCCTCCAACCATCCTCTGGCTGCAAGCTCTATTACAGCGATGCTTTCTCATTTGATCCGGTAACACACACTCTCTCTCTCTTTCTCGTTCTCTTGCTAGTGGATCAATCTAGGGTTTCATTAGGGTTTAAGATTGGGTTTTGGTGGGGAAGCAATTCTTGGTCCCTCTCAATTTGGGTTCTAAAAAATCTACGTTGGGCTTGATTTTGATAATTTATTGATCGTGAGATGGGATTATGATGCATTTGTTTGTTGAATCTCAGTTAGGGTTTATTATTGATCGTGAGATGGGTATTTGACTCACACTATATGTTAGGAATAATATTAGAGCAACAATAATAGCGGAAGCGATAGGATGAGTTAGAGATTCAGAATTCAAGTGAATAACAGAAAACAGAAATAAGAAGACAAGAGATTTAACGTGGAAAACCCAAATGCGGGAAAAACCACGGACGGCGACAGCACCAGAACAATTCACTATGAGCAGGAAGAATACAACACGATCACAATCACCACAGTGATTTGATCTAAGAGCAGAATTACAACCTCTCTATTGTAATCTCTCACAAAGTACTTCTACCTCTCAATGTATGTATGAGTACTGGAGTTATTTAGATCCTAGGCTTGACCCTCTTTATATAGGGTCTAAACAGTAGGGTTTTCCCCCTTAGCATGCAACCCTAGCCGCCAGGTGGAATCCCCCCTCGAACAGAACCCTAACCGCCTTTCGAAAGAGGCGGCGTAAAAACACGGGGTACGACCGTGCCACGTGGCACGGTCACCCAGTGCCACGTGGCACGGCCGCGCCACATGGCACGACACCACCGTGCCGTTTTTCTATCCTCTTCGACTGGACGTTCTTCGTCTTGACATGCCCGTGTCTTGTGTAGCACGGTTCCACCGTGCCGGTACTTGGATTTTGGGCCACAAAACCCAACAATCTCCACCTTGGACCAAAATCCAACACTATCTCTTGATCACCGTCATCGCACAATGAAGGGTGATGCCCCTTCCAAGGGGCAATGCCCCGAAGGGCGCTCAAATACTGCGAATACCAACTAAGTCCAAGCAATGCTTGAACTTAGCTCTGGGAGATGACTTATATGAACTTTCCTTCATATAACCTGTCACAGTAGATGCCTGCAAGATATAGAGGCCTCCTTGCCTCAAACCCTTCAGCAGAATCCTATGCCCTTTGAGACCTTCAAAACTCCACCTTCAGCTGAATATTTGCACCCTTTGGATTCAAGGATGCCCAACGAGATGATGTTACGCTTCAAATCAGGAACATGACGAACATTCGATAAAGTCCTGACAACACCATCATGAGTCTTGATTTTAACAGTACCGATTCCAGTTACATTACATTGGGCATTATTGCCCATGTGAACAACAGTTGAGTCAACTGGATCATATGTTGAAAACCAGTCCTTGTGAGGACACATATGATAGGTACACCCAGAATCAAGAATCCAATCAGAATCGCTCCCCCCTTTAGTAGCGGTAGCAAATAGAACGTCATCATCAGAATCAGATTCAGCAAATGAAGCTTCAGTAGGCTCCTGAGAATTATCTTCCTCTTTCTTCTTCTTCTTTTGCAGTTTCCAGCAGTTAGCAATAATATGACTCAATTTACCACAGTAATTGCAGGTCTTACCAGCATGAGGATTTTTAGGCTTAGAACGGTTCTTACTCCTATTACCGTTCCCCTTTTCAATTGCTGTACCCCTTACTGCTAATCCCTCAGCAGAATCAGCATGAATGTCAAGATCAAACTTCTCCCTAAACAACAGGTTTGACTTAACATCTTCAAACGATATAGTATTAGAATTACTATATAGCATAATCTCCTTAAAGTGTTTATAAGAAGGGGGTAACGACACAACAAGCAAAATAGCCTTATCCTCATCCTCAACTTTCACATTTAGACTCTCCAAGTCAACAAGAATAGAGTTAAACTCATTCAAATGCTTTTGGACAGGGATACCTTCAGCCATACGAAAAGGTGTACAATCTTTCCTTCAAATAGATCTTGTTGGCGAGACTCTTCGTCATGTAGAGTTCCTCTAGCCGAGCCCAAAGATCCACTGCAGTTATCTTATCAAGCACCTCTCGCATGACATGTGGTGCCAAGTACAACTATATGGCTGAAACCGCTTTCAGCTCCAGTTCCTCCCATTCGTCCTCCGTCAACGACCCACGTCTCTTCTTCACATCTTCAGCCCACTGTTCTTCTGTCATCTTCTCAGGTTTCACGTGAGGTCTCTTCAGAACCTTCCACAACCCGTGCTGAATGAGAACTGCTCTCATCTGCACCTTCCAGAGATTAAAACTAATCTCCCCATTGAATTTCTGAATATCTACCTTCATGATAGAAGACATCCTATAATCAAAACTCTGATACCACTTGTTGGGGAGATCCAAGGAGAGAGCCCACTTCAACCAAGGTCCATGGCAACAAGCCCAAGTGAGGTTCCATCCTAAAACCAATTGGCAATAGGAGAAGTAGCCCACTTGACTTACATACCATGACCCTTCTTTTCAAACTCCCGATGTAGGACTTCTTTACTCATGTGTGATATTTCCAACACTATATATGATGAATTTGCTGAAGTTTTCGTGATTGTTGGTGTGCAAGTTTTTGTTTCCTTGGATTCTAGCCTTGTAAACTTTTCTGGGCACTGATGTATTATGTCTCATGAAAGAATATACACTGATTCACACTCTACCTCTTCCATTTTTTACTGTGTTGATTAACACTCTGCCTCTTCCATTTTTTAATTTTGGTTTTCTATCTTAGTTGACCCATTCTCTGGTCTTTTGGGCCAATCAATATTATGGGTATTTGTCACACTGATGTATTGTGTTCTGGCAAGTTCGCCCTATATTTACTGTGTCGTGTGGTGCCTCAATATGAAACATGAAAAGAGTCAAGCTGCATTATTATTATTATCTACTTTCGTCACCATTTGTTTCCTGTTCTTCAATGCCTTGTTTGCTGCTCATGAATTTAATTCTGCAATTCATGCTTTGGAGCAACTGACAAAGATTTTTTTGTGCTGCTAAACTGAGAATTGGCAATTGTTTGTATGATTTGTGCCTGCAAGAACTAAGCAGTGAACAATGATAAGAACTTAGGATTTGGCAGACATACTTTCATAGCATTAACGAGGAGGAATAAATTTCCTGCTAAACTGACAAAGATTATGTTTCCTGTCATTTGGTCTTTCCTACCAAACTGAGAATTTGGCAATTGTTTGTATGATTTAGACTTGAATACAATGATCAAAACTTAGGGTTTCATTAGTAGTGGAGTGCATGATCTTCTTGTACTTTGTTGGTGTTACTTGGGCAAAGAATAATCTCTGGGCTACCATTTCCAGTTCTGATACAAAGAATCCTTCCTCCCATTACTGATTCATAGCATTTTTTTGACTGTTACTGATTTTATCCAATTTTTTGGTCATGCAATTTTCTGGCATTACTGATCGGTGTGTGAGAAGTTGGTGGCTTATATTTTTGCTATTGCTAGGATGATGTTGAAGGAGCATTATCACCTGATGTTTATGGGCTGAAATCTAATCTCTTTTTGATGTTATGTTTGTAGGTTGAAGGTTTGAGTGAGATGTCACAAATGAAGGTCTATCATGCTCTTTTAGCGGACCCTAACTCAGCTAGAGCGTTTCTTGCTTGCCTAGTTGCTCGTCGTGAGTCGTGGTTAAAAGTCAAATTCGGCAATGAGTTCTTGGAGTAGCGAGGGAGTTTGGCATTTTAAGGCTCACATTCAGTGAATAATTTGATTTGTAGTTGTAAAGTTCTATGGATTCTCGTAAAATTTGGAACTATAACAAAATCAAAGAGTTTGAAGTAGAATTTTGTGTTTGAATGGAAACTTTGGAAAATTTTGAAAGTCCATTTAATTGTATATCTCTCCCACTTTTGATGTTCTTCTTTTGGCGAGTTTAATTGGTATTAGCGAGTCAAAGGTTGACTTAGAGGTTACATTTTGGTCTTAACAAGGTATATTTTTTTCTTTGCTTAGTTTATTTTCTCTTTTCCAAACAAAGGAAAGAAAGTTAGGTGGAAAATAACTTTTTTCCTTGTATTTTTCTCTAATCCAAACTAGAGAAAGAAAATGACTTTCCTCCTCATTTTTTTCCCCCTCATTTTTTTTCCTTTTAATTTTCTTTCCATCTCATTTTCTTAGGTCCAAACAGGGCCTTAATGTCGTGAGTTTTGAAACATTTATACTACATCAGCATAGACAGAAAGAAGGAAGAGGAGGATAGAATAAGGGTATGAAGAGCGGAATCCTTGTGGGATGGCCAACATCAATCCTCTATCTCGAGCCTTGTGACCAAGCAGCCCCATCAAGCCAACTTTTAATAAATAGGGTGGTTTCCGAGGATACTTGATGGCGTAAATTGAGAATTAGGGTGTAGGCCTAGTATTTAGTTTATCTTTTCTTATTTATTTTTCAACGAGAGTATACAAGTGCAAATCAACTTGCCAACCAAAATTAAGTAAAGAACAAAGTTTCTTCCTTCATTCAAAGCTGAAATTCCAATTGATAACTTGATTATCAAATGTCATCCACAGGAGTTATGTTAGAGTATGAAAGTGGGTGCTATCCCATATTGATAAAGTGAAAGAATATGAAAGTGAGTATTGTCTAACATTGATGAAATTGAAAAATTTGAGCATGTATATAAGCTTGTAAGTTACTCCACCCATTACCAATTGGTTCTGGGTTGGTACCTCATTTGAGCTTATATGCATGATTCTTTGTTGAAGGCACAATTAATATAAAAATATAACATAGTATCGGAGCGGATTGCTCGATCTTAATTTGTCTCCGTCCCCGTTTGATTAAAATTGCTTGCACGTATTGGGCCTTGTTAAGAGCTTACACGTGAGAGGCGTGTTGGAATATGAAAGTAGGTGTCATCCCGCATTGATAAAATGAAAGAACATGAAAGTGAGTTCATCCCACATTGATAAAATTGAAGGGTTTGAGCACGTATATAAGCTTGTGAGTTACCCTACCCATTGCCAATTAGTTTTAGGTTGATAGGCCTGTTCATTATTCGGTCTTGATCGGTGGTACCGGACCGAAGACCGGCATGGACCAGACCAAACTGAATCAGATCGGCCTTAGTTGAACCAGTCTACGATCTTGTCTTTGTCCTGGTTTGGCCTTCGGTTCAGTCCCAGTCCAAACCGATTGGATCGTGGACTGGACCCTGGACCGATTATCTTGGGTTTTTGGAGTTTTCAATTTGTACTTCGCTAATTCGCTTAGTCTTCAGACCTTGGCAGTTTGGCTCTTCTCTTGGTTCTCGCCCTCTCCTCTCACGCTCTCAGGTCATCTCGTACAGTCGCACCCTCACGGTTGGTAGTCGTTTTGGCCTTCTGGCGTCCCACTCCGCACTCCCTCGTTGCCCCTTAGTCCCCCAATGGTTGGCTCTTCTCATGGCTCTCGCCCTTTCCTCTCACGCTCTTACGCAGTCTCGCATAGTCGCACCCTCACGGTTGGTAGTCGCTTCTGCCTTCCAGCGTCCCACTCCTACACTCCCTTACTGCCCCTAGGTCTAGCGATGCCAGCCAGCCAGCCGCCTTCCAGATGCTAGCACGTTGCAGTCAGCCTGTCACTGCGCACATTTGTAATGATTTGTGAGTTTGCTCACTTCAATTTCTGGCTTGCTTTGCTCATAATCCAGATTGTATTTCTTCGTTGAATTGCACATTGTTGTTCCTGTTATATCTCCAAAATCCATATTGCTCGTTTAATTGAAAACTTCATTATTGTATTTCTTCGTTGAATCATTGTAGAGCCTTTATAGTTCATATCAAATTTTCCTTTTCTTTGATTTGAATCATCTAAAATTCTGAATCGTTGTAGAATCTAGATTGCCAGACTTAATGATGGATGGCCAGGATCGGGTTGAATTATTGTATCTCCATAGTCAAATTAATATTATCTACTTTTAGATTAATGATCTGAATCATCGGATTCTTGATTTCTAACAGTCATAACTTGCAAACCAAATTAGAATTAAGTATATGGATTGTAGGATTGGGAACACATAAACTTAGAGGAATTGAATAAGCCAGTGGGCACTGGTTGTCATTGAAATTATTGTTGGCAAAGAAAGTTCCAATACAATATTAATTTTCAGTGAAGATTGAAGACTCAAATCTAATCTTTTTAATGAAAACTCAAATCTGGTCAATTTACGAGCCCATTGACACCCTTTTTCTCCCTCCATTAACACAATACGTACTTCATATCTAAATTTCTTGTACAAAGGTTGTATGATATGTGCTGTACATTCAAGTTTTACATTATGAGAGTCACTGAGGAATTAGGACATGGTAGGGGGTGGGCTGATTTGCCTAATTAATAATTATGATATATCATATATGTACTTGGTGCTTGTATATGAGTTTGCTAAGTTAAAATGATGGATTGTTTTTGGTTTGATTGTGATTTCTTGTTCACTTAGGACATTGCTTGTATGTGTGTGTATTATATAATTACATTATGCACTTTCCTTTGAATTTAATAATAACTACATCGTTTCACTCTTTAGTTATTTTCAGGTGCAAAGTGTACTTTTTAAGTCCAAATTGTGATTAGATTAGTCATCACGGAGTCCTTTACATCTTGTTCTCAAAATGTAAGTTTTGCATTTTGATTTTTTAAATTAGCATGGTGGGGGGGTGTGTGGTGTGTGTTTGTGTTATATATATATATATATATATATATATATATATATATATATATATATATATATATATATATATATATATATATATATATATATATATATATATATATATAAGCTTATTTACTTATATTTTATAACTTATATTTTGTAATCAATTGTCAATGCAAGATATTGAGCTCCAATCCAAAAAGAGGGGCAGTTCAGAACTGGAAGAATCGATTGACACGGATACCGATATTCCAAGTGAGCACCAACCGAATGACCCTATTAAAATTGAAGAGGAGGAAGAGGAAAGTCAAAGAGCAATGCAAAGCAAGAACAAGTGGAAACAAGTGGGTAGATAGTCTACCGAAAGGGCAGAGTGTTGGAACTATTTCAAAGAGATCAAAGAGAATGGCAAAAGAGTGGCTGGTAAGTGCAAATACTGTGGCATTATATGTAAGGCTGACCCTAGTAAGAATGGAACGAAGAACTTGAAAATTAGTTTCCAAAATATTAAAAACCCGAACAATCAAAAAAATAGACACAAAGTCAGTTGGTTTTGGAAAAGGATCCAAATAGTGAGGGAGAAGCTAAATTAAAGTCATGGTATTGAACCCTCATGAGGCAAGGAAGTCTATAGTCAAAATGATCATAATTTATGAGTTACCCTTTAGATTTGTTAAAAATGTGGGATTTCGGCTAATGATGTCTGTATATTGTCCTTCACTTAATATGCCTTCACGCATTACCATTGCAAGAGACATTTATCACATATATGTGGATGAAAGGGTGAAATTGAAAGAATATCTTATAAATTCATGTCAAAGGGTATGTGTGACAACAGACACATGGACTTCACTTTAGAGGATTAACTACATGGTTACAACTGCTTACTTTATTGATAACAATCGGAAATTTCATAAGAAAATATTAAACTTTTGTGTAATTTCTAGTCATAAAGGTGATCAAATTGCTCTTGTTCTTTGAAAGTGTTTAGAAGATTAGGATTTAGCATCTGAACTATATACTATTACTGTTGATAATGCTGGAAGCAATAGTACTGCTTGTACTTCCCTTATTGGTGAGTTTCAACAACATGGTCATTTTCTTTTCTCTGGTAGAGAATTTTTATATGTTAGGTGTGTCATTCACATACTTAATTTGGTTGTATTGGATTGATTAAAGGTTGTTGGGAAGTCATTTAAGCATGTTCGAGTTGCTGTGAGGTTTATTAGACAATCTCCTAGTAGGTTGTAAAGATTCTAAGAATGTGTAGTTGCAGAAAAAATTGAGTGCAAGGCATCTTTGTCTCTTGATTTTCCCACTAGATGGAACTCTGCTTATAAGATGCTTAGCACTGCTTTAGTCTATGAGTATGCATTCACAAAGTATAGCAAAAGCGACCCTTATTATAATGTGGAGTTGGCAAAAGATGATGATGTAGATAAACCTCCTAAGTCTGCTGATTCGAAACAAGTAAAACACTTGTTAGTGTTTTTGGAGGTTTTTTATAATATTACTTTGCGTTTGTCTGGTACTTCATATGTGACATCGAACTTGATTTTCTTTGAGATTGTGGCTATTCATACCATGCTAAATAACTTGGAGCAAGTTGTTGAGACCATTGATGTTAAAGATGAAGAAAGTGAGGAAATTGAAGAGATTGGATCTGGAGTCACAGACTTTAAAGAAATGGCCAAGAGGATAAGGATGAAATATGATAAGTACTATGACACACCTAAGAAAATGAACCTTTCGGTGTATATTCCTCCCATTTTTGATCCTAGGTACAAGTTAGCAAGTCTTGAGGTTTCTCTTTATGATTTGTTTGGAGAAGAACAAGGCAGTTCTATAGCTTTGAAAGACAAGCCATTGGCTCCTCAAAGTAGGCAAAGTAGTGGGACACAGCCTGAAATTGAGAAGGATAATGCATCTACTGGAACTGCCTTTTAAGTACAATAATTAAGAAGAAGTTAAAAGGGTCAGATGGAGGAAGAGAAATCATCCAGACAGAGTTACAAAAGTACCTAAATGAGGGACTTGAAGAGGATGGAGTAGGGGATGATGTGTGGGGATGGTGGAAAGTGCATGGTCCTCGATGTCCTGTGATTGCTCGTATGGCTTGTAATGTCTTAGCCGTGCCTGTTTCTACTCTTGCAACGAAGTCGGCATTCAGTGCAGGAGGACATACTCTTAATTTATTTAGAACTTCTTTAACTCCAAAGGTAAATGATTAATTAATATATTTCTTTGTATTGTATTATAAATTTATAACTTATTTATCTTTTGTTAACTTTTGAATTTTGTTTGGTTTGATTGTGAAAAGATGGTGCAAGACCTTATATGTGCACAAGATTGGCTTAGGCCAAGTAGTAGATTAGATATGGATGACTACTTTGATGAATTGGGGGCCCTTGATAAGGATAATGTTCAATTTTTCATTTCTTTTTGAATGTGGTTTATTTGCTTTATATGATTACATGTTGTAACTTCTAACTTTTATTTTTATTCTTTTTGTTGTTTAGATCTTGGTAAATTGAGCCTTAAGGATAATGTGATTGATGTGGTGATACTTTGAACATTTAATATTGAGGTAATTTTCTTTTAATCGTGTTAATTTTACATTATATTACTATCTTAGTATCTTTATTATTTTTCTTCACTAAATTAATTGTTGGTTTTTATATTACTAACTCAATCTTTTCTTTATTTCATATGCTATTTGAGTAATTAGTTGAACATTTGAGAGAGGAGCACATTCTTGCAAGAAAATCCTTCTCCAAGTCTAAGACAGTTTCAAGTTTGGGATTCGCATCGGCATTGGTTTGATGATTGAGTCACTTGACTCACTTTCAGAAAAGAATATATGGTTCAACATTTAAAACTTTGGTTATGTAATTAACTTTAAGTTTAGTTGGTCATGTATTAAAGTTTTTTTGTTTGGGAGTCGCTTTAGATTTGTGTTTTGGATGTATTGGTTAATTTGCTTTGGTAAATTGGTGAGTTGGTAAGTCAAGTAATTTAATTCAAGTCACCTAGTTTAGATTGGAGGCAGAATATAATGCATTTGATTTTTTTTTTTTCCCATTAATCATTCGTGTGGGTTAACGTATTCAGGCTTACTACAAGCAATTAGCACTAAACAACAACCCATTATTTGAACTTTGAAGTAAACAGTTAACAGTAGGCAACACAGCAGGCAAACTCAGTCCAAATTCGGTCCTGTCTCGGTCCAGTCTGGGTTCTGCCCGGTCCGGTCCCGTCCGGTCCTCGGTCCCCTACTTGGCCTCCATTCGGTCTTCGATTCTCGTGGACCGATTAACATTCCTATTGGTTGGAACCTCATTTGAACTTATATACATGATTCTTTGTTAAAGGCCCAATTAATATAAAAATATAACACATAAATTACCTTAAGGAAAATACTCACATTTTTTTAAAAATACACATATTTAAACAATCCTAAGGGAATCTGTATACATATTTCCTTATTAATCAAAGTTGTCAATTCTATCATCACTGTATAATTATCAAAAAAAAAAAAAAAAACTTTTGAAATGGTATGAAGGCTATGACATGCTTGTGTTACTATAATAGGATCTGGATCATTTTACTTTTAACGACAGAAAATGTAAAATAAAGCCTTCACACGCTTTTGTGTGCTTGGAATGGTTTGGTTTCGTAATTAAAAAAAACTAATACGACGTACACTCTATTTTTAGGCAATAACTCATTAGAAAGGTTGGTCTTTGCGCAATCACACGTTGTTTTTTATAAATGAAATGCATGATTTGGCAAAGATCGATCTTTTGAAGAGTTGTTACCAAAAGATAGTTTTAAAAAGTGAAATTTAAATATTTATGTGTGTTTATGTAACATCCCCCATACATGGTTAAAAGTAGGAGTTTAAATGAGCTGAACCGAGGCCGGCTCAAGTTCGGCACGAAACTCGCTAAACTTGTGAAGTTTAGGCTCAAGCTCGGGCTCAGATGCATAGTCCCCGAATCGACTTGGGTTGATATTCCTTTTCTTTTGGTCTGTTTTTGGTTAAAAAGTTACCAAATTTAAGGCTGCAATCTAAGGTAAATTCTAGACTTTTACGTTAGATCCCAAAAAGAAAGACTGGAATGAAGTTTTGTTGATTTTTACATTTATTTCATGCTTTCTACAGATGCACATAAAAAAAAAGGTTTCCGAACTGAGCCTTGCTTCAGCTCAGTATGTTTCCGATCCAAGCTTTGATCAAACCGAATCCTAGAACTCGGCGAGCGGGCGAGCCGGCTCGATTTCATTACATCCCTAGTTAAAAGTGTGATTTCAAGCAAGGTTACCAGATCGGACCGAACTGGCCGGCTCAGTCAGTTCAGTCGGGAACTAGACATCAATATGATCCGTTCATTGGCAATAGACTCCTACCCCACTAAGTTGGTCAAGACTTGATTAAACCGCTGGTTTTCATGATTGGACAGAGTACTTGGACTTGTTTGAGATCTTCCCCTATTTTTATTTTTATTTTTTGGTACCATTAAAAATTACAATGTTCTGTGGGGCATGACCCCCTGCCAGCTTGAGGGTTCTCCTTGGGTCTCTTGCCAACTGAGCTACACAACTTTTGCACTAAATTGTTCACGTGCAAACTTATTTAATTTGTTATTTGTCTAATTTTCCCTCGAATCCATTGAAATCCTTTTATTAATTGATTGCGTATTAGCAACCTGAAAAAATACCTTGACTTCATCATCCATTTTTTATCAAATTAAATAGCTGTGTTTTTTATTACCCACAAGGAAATTCATAAGAAGTTTTGGAATTTAAGAAAATTGTTACTTATTTATTACTAAAGCATTATAATCTAAAAATTAGTCATTTGTGATAGTACTTATTAAAAGTTTTCTACCTATTTAAGTTTAGAATTTACTTATATAGTTTTATAAATAACAAATTGTTCCATAATTTAATAAATATGATAAAGCGGTTTTATCCGATCTAATCGGTTCGACCTGTCCGACCATTAATCCACTAACTTTACCGGTTCAGTTATGACAATCTTGGTTTGAAGGATTTGCTCGACTACTTATATTACGAAAGATGCACATTTCTCCTCAGGAAGCCTGCTCATACAACTCCACCGCTAAGTAGGCTTGCTATCAATCATCTCCTTCGATGGGTGACCTCTTGGGTTCATGGTGATTTATAGGGTCAATCATTAATCCTTAAAATCATTCTTAGTAACTGTCTGCAACCTGATAGGGGGAGTTAGTGTGTTGCATAAGGTATCAAAGTCGGACTGCCATCACCAGCTACACCCATGGAATGGAGAGCCTTGGGCAATTGCCTAGTGGGGAAGTATTTTGGAAGTAGATCACCAGTAAAGAGAACTTGTAAGTCAGTCAATTGAAGGATGGTTTGCTCATTAAATAAGAGTAAACTCAATACTCTGATACATGGTTAAAAGTGTGGATTAATATTTATGTCACCAAAAGTGCACATTTCTTTTTAGAGAGTCCATTTTTAAGAACTTCATAATTAATTGTGCTTGTTGTGGATCACTCCTAGAATTGCTAACCTCCTTGAAAGTTTTCCTAGGTGACTTGTGAGTAAGGACAAGGCATATTGAAAATGCTCGCCGTGACTCGTGATTTGTGAACTAGTCATCAAATCCTTCAAATCATCCCTAATAAATGCAATTTGCAACTCTGGGATACCTGGATTTTATAGAAATAATTTTAGGGGTCAAATTTTTTAGAATGTATTCCCAAGTACCTATTATTTTGGATAAACTATTATCAGGGATCAATATTTTACAAAATAGTTATTGACCGAAATTTTTCTTTGCAACTTAACCCCTAAACTTTCTGAATTTGTTATTTTTGCCCAAGATGAGGTTTAAAGTGCAAATACTCAAGTTTTTGGGAATTTTTAATAAAAATGAGCTTATGTTTTTGTTTGGACTTCTTATAATAACTCTACTAGTACTAGTTATCACAATCTACTGCTTATATCATAAATATTATATTTTCTGTGATTAACGGCCCACCAGACTTAGCAAAATAATTAAAGCTTAATTAGAGAGTTTCGACCTTTACCTGAACTTAGTCGGCGCTGGACTTCGGTATTCCTCTAGCTTGTGGTTTACAGAGATTGCTAATCTCAACCACACCTTCCTTAGATCAGGCATAATACAGATTCGTTTAGCTTTCTACATCGGACCGTAGTAACTAATCAAGTTTTAAATATTTTTAAATGATAGTGAAACTTTAATCAAGAAATTATAATATTTAAGACATAAGGTTCAATTGAATAACGTTTCCTACTAGGAAACTTCTTTTGTTGAAAGTTTAAAAGTGGAAATATTACAATGGAAAGCTTGAAGCGGGACTTAAGCTAAGATCATTAGAAATGCTTGCTCGTAGGAAAATGGAGAATTCCAATTTCTCTGTTGCTCAAGAATGCTCAAATGACCGCGTTCCTTCTAAACACTCGACATCTCTTTTTATAGAGGGGATGGGGTTACATAGGATGCCCTATTGGCTACAGTGTGCACTAATTTTTCACATGGCTACAGCACATTCACATGGTTATAGTAAACTGCTTTATTTTATAGACCTAATACTTGTCAAAATAGTACAATAATTGAGTAACCACTTTTTAGAGTTTTTAATGATGACAACATTAGTCATCATTGTTGAGATTTTACATACCTTCATCTCCAATTATATTTTTCAGACCATCATTATTTGAATAATCATCAAAATCTTCATCTAATTGAAGATGTTCTAGGTTCTATTTCTCAAATAATTCAAGAAGATATTTCTTTCCTTTTTCTGATAAGAATTTTTCAGTTCCAACATCAAAGAGATAATCAAATATATCTTCTAAAACCGCTCCTTCCACCTTCATGTATTCTTTGAACTTATTGTCATAGGCAAAAGTAGTATTTTCACAATGCATTAACGTTTTACCTTGTTCAGTTAATGCCCAACCTTGATGATAAATGTTGTAGAAACTGATGACTCTTGTTAAAGCAGGATCAGTAACTAACTCTTATCGATCTGAAAACTATTCTCGTTGTTGAGTATAAAGATCATCGTGGTCAATAATCTAAATAAGATAATGGGCTGCTTTGGCTTTTTCTTTTTCATACTCGATTAGTGTACAATGTACCTCCACATATAGCCATTGATTATTTGGAATTTTTGTTGGACCATCATGCATTGTTGGAACTTGGTTAATTTTGAGAGAAATGGATACTTTGGATCTGGGATTTTCATAAAGTAAAGTACCATCCCGTATTCCCAGGCTTTTATGATGCGGTCATTTGGAGAGATTGAATTTGTTGGGAAACTAACATCACACTCCAAACTTCTTGGGAAAGTAGATCTTTGTACTTTAGGACTACCAAATATCATAGGAATAATGATGACAATAATCAATGCAAGCTGCACACCATTCATTGAACCATTTTTCTTAAACATGAGAACTTATTTTTTCTTGGATATCATAAGGACATCTAAGGTAGTTATCTTGTAACTCTAGGAGGAAAAATATTTAGGCTATTAGGTAGGCAAAAGGTAGCAAACCAAAATATGATCTACTTTATATATGAAATTCTAAATTATCAATAAGGACTGTACTAGAAGGAGAAACCCGTTCTAGTAAAATTGGCATTTCATTGTGGATTGTCTCCTTTTTTGGTAGGAATTCTGCTTTGATGATCACCATTTGTGAGTTCTCGAGTTATCTGTCAGAGACTTCTTCGATCCCTGCATCTATTCAATAGAGAAGGAAAACTAGTTATGTCATAATTGCTAACGCATGAGTCGCCCTTATACTTGCATATTTGATGAATTCTTTTTCACAAAACCAAGTATTCCTTTACAATCAGTTCAAATAAGAAAAGGTTCCGGGGCTAAAAAGACTAAGAACTTTTCATTTTCCCTTATGACTGTAGGGATTTCTTTTTCCATCATGGGATAGTTGCATTATACATTATTAAAACTTCCACTATAATATTTGCAGAGTTTTTCTCCTTCTTTGATTTTGAGTATTGCGCTCCAATGCTCATTGTTGATATCTATCTCACGCACTAAATCATCTCTTTCATTAGGCAAATTAAGAATAGGAAGATTTTTACACATCTTTTTAAAATTTTAAACAATCTTTGTATCATTAGTAGTCCATATCCAACGTATTTCTTTATTGAGTTTCTGCTGCAATGGCTATCTCAGTTTAGCTAAATCTTTAATGAAATCTGAAGCATAGGCAAGGCATGCAAGAAACATTTCTAGCTATTTTCTGTCTTCAATCTTTTCAGAAAAATTCTTTATTTTTTTCAAAATATGGTTTTGCAAGATGATTTGTCCAACTTTTATCTCTAAGTCTAAGAACTCAATTTTTTGTTCACTATACATGCACTTATTCTTACCAAGTATAATACCATGATTAATGCATCTTTAGATGATAGCTAAGACATCATTTTTGTGTTGTTCTATGGTTTTAGAAAAGATAAGGATATCATTGATGTAAACTAAACAACAATGATTAAGGTCTTTGAAGATGGTATTTATTCTACTCTGAAATATTTGAGGTATATTTTTAAGGTCAAATAACATTACTATCCATTCATAATGTCCTTGTGGGGCACTAAATGCAATTAAAGGGATCCTTTTCTCATCCATTTTTATCTGCCAATAACCGCTTTTGCAGTCCATTTTTGAGAACCGAAAGGTGCTTTGAATTCTATTGAAAAACCTATTTTGTAAGGAATGTAATAACCATCAAAGACAGTATTATCATTAAGTTTTTTGTAATTGATTACCACTCTTACTTTTTCTCTTTTTTCTTTTGTATGATTTATTATCATGAAAGCGGGACTGATGTGAAGACTCTTGCTATTGCTGATTAATCCTTTATCCCAAAATTCTTTAATTTGTTTATCAAATTCCTGGATATCTTGATGTGTATTCACCATTTGTTTGACTCGAATAATAATATTGGGATTTAACAGAGTAATTTTTGCAAATGTCTTATCTTTATCCCAAAAATTTTAGTGGATTATCAGAGTAGAGTTCTTTACATAATTTTTCTTATTGTTTGACAATCTGCTCTTTAATAGATAACTCAGGTAATGAGATTGTCAGTGCTATCTCACGTTGTGTAGATATTACCTTCCCATTCCGCTGACTGCATGTAAATTCAAATTTTTTGATGAATGTAATTCTTGCTTAATTTGTCAATAGAAACTGAGTGACCATTGATTGTAAAAATTATTTGATTTATGGTCTGCGTGCATGGAGAATATAATCTCTGAAAATTATTTTTAGTAATCATATCATGAGAGGGTTCACGAGTAGCCCATAAAACAGGTATAATATATTGAACTACTCTTAGTTCTATGGATAACCCTTCTATGGCTTCATTGTGACTCATAATGCTGTTATCAGCTATCCTTACTTATAAAGAATTTTTAACTCTTTTCCACATAAACTCTGAAAATAATGATCTTTTTCCAAAGTATGCAGAATAACCACTATCTATGTAGCTACACAATTTATATTTATTATATCCCTCTAAACCTTTATGTTGATTGGGATAGAGATGCTATTAGGATTTGTATTGGTGACTTCATAACATATCTCCATAGTCAGATTTTTGACTAATTCATCCTTATAAATTGGCTCTAACAGTTCTTGTTTTGTATCCGATGGTCTCTTCATCTAGACTCAGACTTCGACCTACACTGGGTCTTGTAGCTTCAAAGCTCATTCTACTCATTTCACTAGTCATACTAAGTGTATTATCTTCTTTAAGTTCTTCTTTGGCTGAAGATGATCCTTCTTCCCATTCTGATCTTATACTCATACTTCTTAATAATTGGAGTTTGATGGTAATTTTACCATTCTCATCAATTTTTATCACATTTTTCTTCTTGAGTTTTGTAGGGTTGATAAAGCTAGATATCCATGAATGATCAATTTTTATCTCCTGTGGATTGAATTTAATCCTTTGAATCTTTTGCATAGGGGTAGGACTTTCAAATTTTTCTGCATCAATCATTGTGATCTTAGTCTTTGGATCTGTAATATTATCTAATTTGGAGATAATTTTTCAAAATATCCTTAATGGATATCCTCCTCTTTTCATGTCTATTCCAACTGTTTTAATCTTAAGGGATAGGAATTTTTTAGCACATTCATCCTTTAGACTCACATAATATCCATGCCAACAATTGAATCCTACTGTATTACATAAACTAGTCTTAATCCCTGTGATAATCTGATTATTGAATTTGGTATGCCTAATATCACAGAGCAAAGTATAAAGATCAATATCTTTGCCATAATATTGTAATGGAGTTATTTAAACTTGGACACTTCCAACATGGATACACCTATACTTTCTATCTTTGTTATGCTTAAGGATGTTTTTTCAATTAATGAGATTAACTTCTCCCACATCATACTCACATGCTTTGATTTCTAGATCTCCTTCCATCATTTCACAAACATACTTGCTCTTTAATTGAAAGATGAATTTTTTATATAATCATATTTTTCTGAATTATGGGAAGGACCCAATCTCCTTTGACTTTCGTGTGATCATTGTCTACAACAAATTCTTCTCTTTGAAGATCACCAAGACTAATCGAGCTACTTTTCATTATATTACTTATTTCTTCATAATCACTTTCTTCATATTCATTGTCCATAATAATTTCAACAATCCCTTTGTTGCTATCTAAGGCTAGGTCTAGTGCCTCATCTTCACTAAGCTTTGACGTAATCTAGGCTACCCAAGATTTCAATAAGCTTGTTATTCTTTCTATTTTTGCATTCATTAGCATAATCATCTACATCTCCACATGCCTAATATTTGTAGTTGTTTTTTTTTCTGTAAGACAATCAGCCGCTTTCCTGAAAAAATCTTCGATTTTTAGGACTTGGCCTGTTATAATAGTTTCTTCTATATTTCTCTCCCCTTTGCTTATTGAAGCTCTTTTTCTTATAAAATCTTCTTTTTCTTCTCCTTTCAGGTTCTTTTCCCCCAACAAGTTAGGAATTGTTTCTTAATTTTCTTTTACTTTTGGAGATCAAGACATTGATCATTGACCCATATTCGTAAATAACAGATTCTTGAACCAAGTATATCAATGACATCTGCTCTCCCAAGCCATGTAATGTATTTTTCATTAATTATGAAATTTATAAGATATGGTAATTTATCATATAACATACCAAGATTGGTTTCATTATGCCCCCAATTTTGCAATAATATTGACTAAAGTCAACAATATAACTTTCTAGATATCTCATATCCTATAATTATATATTATTAATCTTTCTCTGTCATTCTCTCGCCTTTTCCTCATATTCAAGTTTAGCTCTGATAAGCTCAGTTTTGATTTTCTTGCATAAATTTTTGAATATTCCAGCTGGTGTTTCTATCATTATTAATATATTTTTACCATCTTCATTTAATGAATCATACCAGTCAACTATAGTGCCAGAAAAACTATGTTCGATATAATTTAAAAATTTACAACAGTCTATGTAGTGTTTAGGTTTAAGATACTATTCATGCCTCTTTTTTCATGTTCAAATATTTCTTCTCTATTACGAGCTCCATCTATGTTTAAAATGCATCCCGTTCGATTAATTAGAGTAAGGCCAACTTTTTCAAAGGTTGTTGTTTTCCTTGGGATGAACCCGAAGGAAAATTTCATTATACGTCCTGCTGGAACGTATCTAGGCCTTATAAAATGAGTATTTCTTCTTGAAAATTCATCAAATTCTTCTAGATTGTTAACCAGATTAGTCTCTATCTTTCCTAAGTCGAGCTCTTCTCTAATTTCATTAATATCTTCAACAGTCATTCTACCATATATTTTATCCAACTTTCTTCTAATTTCTTCGAAAGGTAACACATTCAGATCTTCTAGTTTAATAAGGTTCATTTGTTGATATATTTCTTCTTCTAACTAGACATTATTAGTCTCTTCATTATCCTCAGATAACACATCATGTTGATTACTAATTGCACTGATAATCTTGTTTAATTCTTCTAGATTTTGTTCTTTCTCAAATATGTTTTGTAATTCTTCAAGAGTATTCTTCTTATACTCCATCCTGTTCTTCTTTTTCTGCTTTCTGAGCCGATTTTTCACTTGATTTTTTTCCTACTTCTTCTTGAATTTTAATATCATGTAAAGGAAATGGATTTTTTTTTTTTGGGTTTTGGAAAGGATATATTTGCTGAAATGGAGTACTAGTAGTGCGAATAGATTTTTCGCTATGTTTAACTTCGTTAACTAGAGAAAGGTGTATTACAGCTAATTGCTTCTTAAGCTCCTTTACTTCGATCTTAATTTTAGTTAATTCTGCTTTTAATTCTAAAATTATATCAGTGATATAATTTAATTGAGGTGCTATTGAGGAAATTCCTTCCAGTGAGTAAACAATGTGTGAATAATCCGGAACAAGGCAAGCAGGTGATGATTCAAGCATTAATAACGGTTAATTAACTTAATTAGTCAGTAATTTACTTAATTATCTTAATTATTTTTGGTCACGTGACTCTGATAGCAATTGAAAGAGGGCCTCTCGAGTGGTACTTATAAGAAAATTACATATATACAAATTTCAAATTTTCGAAAGTATGTTTCTAAGGATTTGGGCTAAAATGTAAATATGAAAAGTTAAAAAATGAAAACAGCAAACGGTCTCCTCAAAATAATTTCCACAGAATATTGACCCTTTTAAATATATGCTAATAATATGGTCACCTAGTTATAATTTCCACACAAACTAGGGTATCTGGTAATGATATTTCCCTAATAACTGTTTGTAGCTCTAGGGGACTGTGGCATTATTGTTTTGTAAAATAATATGTGATTAGATTTTAGGACTTCTGTAAATGACAAGTTTAACAACAAGTTTTTCATAATTACATGTTTTATCATTTTGAAAAGATGTTAGATACTGAATTAAGTTTACGCAATAGCTATAAAAAAAACTTATATAGGGCATAAAGTTTATTTTATCTCCATAAAAGTTTAATTGACTAGACGTAACGCTGTAAACAAAACTCATGTCCAACTTCTATTTTTTTTTCCCCAAAAAAAAAAAAAAAAAAGAACTCATGTGAAAATTATTAAAAAAACAAAATAGAGTTCTGATAATGGTAATTCTATCAATGGCCATTTTGCAAAGAAATGAACTTATCAGATATTTTCTTTTAACAACATTAACATAATCATCTAATATGAACAGTAAATTTTAATCATTTAACATCTAATAAAGAATTTTTATCAATCACTTTTTTTAACCAATTTTTGATAAAAACAGTTGTTTGACTCATACCCTATTTGGCAAACAGTTGTTAACTATTTGTATTAGTTGTTAACTGTTAGCTGTTTGAGTTAGCTGTTTGTTGAAAAACTATTTGATAAAATTAGCTGTTTCTAATAAAGTTGTGAGGCAAAAATCTAGTTCTTCAAAAAGCTCTTCCAAAAAGTTCGTGAAATTACATTTTTCAAATTAGTTTTTTAGACCAAAAAAGCTCTTCAAAACAGCATTTTCACCAAACACTCAAATTAGCTTTTTTACTTTGCAAAACAGCTAATCTTAGTCCAAAAATCTCTTTTTGGACGAAAATCTCTTCAAAAAGTTATTTGTCGAACACCCATTGGGGATAAAATCAAGTGATTTCATTAGGATTTTGATGGTCACAATGTGGCAACTGTTGTCTTATTTGTCCGCTCCAAATGGGCCTACAAAGAACTCAAACTCGGTGTGGATCCTCAGCATCGAGGGCTTGATTCTTAAGTCAGTGCACTGAAGAGCTAAGATACAACTTTCACGTAAGAAGGTACAAGGACCACAGGCCGATCTTAGGGTGCAGTCCCCTATGAATGGCTTGTTATTGCATTGCTTGATTAAGATTTTTATCTCTTTTATCTACTTAAAGAACAGAAGTGTTTTGCCGGGAAAAAAAAATTATTAAATGGACCGAAAACATATTCGGGTCCCGGCCCCAATAATATTCACTATTTGGGGCTACTCCAACTAAAAAACACAACTGAGTTCCTTAGATAGAAAGTATGAACAAGCTCCTTGCCCCAAACATCAAGTGTTGTTTGGGTTAGAGAGCCAAGTTCCCCCATTCAGCATGCATGCAACATATTAATGGATTACTCCACTGGTCCAAACCAAAGGTCTAAGTTCAAGGGCGAAGGTACAATGTCAAGATGGCATGCATCTTAGTGCCGCCCGTTATCACGGACGACCTCTTTTAGTCAAATAGGAAAATTCAAAGAGTATACTAAAAGAAAGCATGCATGCAACATATTAATGGACTAACCCAAAAAAAAAAAAAAAACAATATTTATAGTTCATAGAAAATGCAAAATAAAAGAATAAGAAAAATAAAAAATACATCGGGCGAGGATGCTAAATTAAAATTAAATCTTTGCAAGATACAAAATTAAACTAATTGACAAACAAATGGGAATATGGGGAAAAGGAAATGGTGAATTTCAATTGACCCTCAGGTTGACCCATCTGATTAGCCCAAGAAATAGGCCTGGCAACGGGTCGGATTTGGAGCGGGTGAAGCTCCACCCGCATCCATCACCCGCATCCATCCACTCCACCCGATCCACCCGTCATCCACTCATCCGCTCACCCGCATCCAATCCACCCACCACCCACGGATGAAGCGGGTGGTAAACGGGTGAAACAGATGAAACGCGTTCTATCTCATTTTATTCGTTTATCGCTCAAATAAGGTTCAAAAACTTGAAAAATTTAAAATATACAAAACAATAACTAACGGAAACCACATGCCCTAATCGTAAACATAACAATTATCACAAATGATAAAGATACCAAACATAAGTTTTATATATATATATATATACACACACACACACACACATATATATATATATACATATATCTACAAATATATATATACATGTCTATATATATATATATATATACATATACATATACATACATATATATACATACATACATATCTATCTATCTATATATATATATATATATATATATATATATATATATATATATATATAGCGGGTGACGGGTCGGGTGACGGATCGGATGGACTGTCACCCGAATCCGACCCGATCCATCACCCGATTATCCATCACCCGTTTAATTCACTCGTTTAATCGGATTTTCACCCGATTTTTCGGGTTGGATGAATCGGGTATCTATCGGGGTCGGGTGAAATTGCCAGGCCTACCAAAAAACCAACAGAATTATAGTGGTCACTTTTAATTTGGCAGGGTAATGCTCTTTTTGTCCTTTCTAATATTTTTTCACTAATTCCCCTCTAATTGTCTCCAGACCCAAAGCGGTGACACCTACTTATAGTAGGACAAGGAGAAGATTGGTCTGGATAGAACACAAGGGGAATTTGATTTTGAAGGGGGAAAATTCAATTTTTGGCTGCTTTATCCTCTATCCAGGCAAATGAACCCCCTCAAACATGCAATTACCTGATACACTTCAACAAAATAGATATCAAAAGTTTAAACTGGAACATGGTCGAGTTCCTAGCTGGCTTAGTTTAGGAACCTGGTTGGGTTTCGGAGCAGTCCAATTTCTAAACTCAGACAGGCTCTAGCGCAGCTCCAAGATTGTTGAAAATTAAGACTATAGAAAAATGGGATGTCATTTTTAGGTGTCTATATGGAGGGTGAGTATCAGGGCCATTGAGAGAGATGAAAGGAAGGGAGTGCTCCGTCGGGGAGAAGAAAGGTCGGGAAGCCAAGTGGGAGGCAAAGTACAGCCACCTGTTAGGTATTCCGGTCTCGCTCTCAATCTCTAGGAGACTAGAGTGTCGAAAATTCTCTCTCTTCTGTATGTGTTTGGCTTATTCAGAAAATCTATCCCGTTATGACTCAATCTGTTATGAATGACAATCTCGTACTTCTTTTATAAGGGAAGATAGTCCAACCCTCAAGGTCCCCAGAAGAATGGGGAAGCATCAATTAGAGGACTTATGTTGGATTTAACTTCATTCATTATGGCCCGGTTGGATGGCAGAGACTCAACAGCCACATTGTGGACTAAAACGACTAATTGTGCAGAAACAATGGTGTAACATCATGTCATATTTGGAAGAGATTTATCATATTATGATTTAATCAATGCTCTAACCTCAGCACATTTACACATTAATTAGTTTAATTAACGTGATTAGGAATACACTTTTTTTTTTCCTTTTCGTAGTGCAGAATTACGAATATGCTACTACCAATTGTTAGGCAGTCATTAAGTAAACACGAACTAAACTATCTCCAACTAGCGGAAATTGACGCATCTTTTGAAAGCAGACCATGGATCAATTGGACCTAAACAAAAACTAAATCAGCTTAGCCTTTCTTGTAGAAGAAGTCGTTTACAATAACAACTATAGAAGTCCCACATCCCTATATAATGGTCAGCCATGCAATTAGAGCAACTCCAACCAAGTTCTAGTTTTTGGAACTCCAACCTATCACATCAGCAAAAGTTTTACCTTTTTAGAACTTGCATTTCATTACTTTTTCAATAAATAAAACTTCAATTTAGATCGCCGAATTAAATATTTTTCATAGAGTCCACCATCAAACATGTCTAGTTACTTTTATCCTTTTAATTTTATATTTGTATTTTATGTTTATAACTTGCAAATATATTTTTTATTTTTCAAAAAATGGTATATTTATTTTTCCTTGATCGTAAAAATGCAAAAAATATTTTTCAATACCCAGAGAATTGATTACGTGTGTTTTTGCTTGAATATGTGATATACTATTTATTTTTGGAATAAAATTTTCAGAATTAGGTTTCGTTTATAGGCAAGTTTTCACCCAAAAAACAAGGAGGCTGAATTTTTGTAGCCCAAAAAAGCTCCAACTGTCCAAGTTGACTATGCCCAAACAAGCTCCAACGCGTCAGTCCTGCGAATTTCCCTTTTTTATCTCTCCACGTCAAAATGCCTCGCTTGATTCACATGGTCCGGGCAAACGTCGTTTTTCTGCGACAGATGAGACCCACCCACCACCCAAAAAAAAAAAAAAAAAAAAAAAAAAAACAAAGAACACGGGCCAGAACAGGCAGACGTTCCAACACACGTGCCCCATACTTCTCCACGCCCGTTGGATGGCTATCATGTGAAATGTGGGCCCCACCTACACGTTCCACTTGCTGCCTCTGCTCTTCAACTCGCGTCAATCTGCTCTGAGCCGTGACCCATGCTCACCCATGTAGCTACCTCATTAGTAGGGACGCAATGGAGCGGGTGTGTAGCAGGTTCAGCCGTACTCTTATCTATACTCATTTACAAAATTAACATATATGCTCATTAAGTGTTGTAAAACTATACCCACACCCATATCTACTGAGTATACTGAGTATGCGGGTTTTATTCAGGTACATAAAGAAAAAAAAGAATTAAACCCATTTTATATCCATATCGACATCAAATAGCCAATATGTCACATCAATACCAAACTTCTAATAATATATCATATCACGTCGAATACAACTAAAAGTTTGTCAATCAAAGCAATAAATTAGCACTTGATAATTACAGTTTCTAATAAATGGTCTCACCGAAATTTTGAATACCATACAATTTAAAGCAACTAATAAAACATCCAAGTATAAGCAACAAATTAGAATTTTAAACAAATGGATATAGGTCTTATATGGAACGGATATAGGGCGAATACGGAGTGGGTATTGATAAAATGAGTATGAGATGAGATAGGATTTATACCCATATCTATACCTATTTTAGTAATATTAGTCCATATCTAATTTTTTTAATTTTCGTCACTATATCCACAACCATTGGGGCAGATTTGATGAGGATGAGTTTTTTTTTCGGGGCCTACTTATTACATCATCTTCCCTCGAAAACAAAAATATCCGTGCTTTGCCATCATTGTTATCGCAGAAATAAAAATGTTCACCCACCAAGCATTGTCACCATTATTGAAGGCTGTATCATCCGAGATAAATGAATTGGTAGACTCTCCCATGATCAACAAGAAGAAATGTCATGGCCATACATCCTCGCGTCTCCCCATTTGCAAATAATAATGTATGTTCAAATTCACCCATTTTGACTTGACACGTTTAGATTGTATGTCTGATGGATCAATATATAAATCTAAATAGATTTATATAGAGTTCATTCTTTTAAATTTATTACAAGTACTTATTATTAGCATTTAATATTGATCAACACTCACTAGCACTCATCAACATCTAGAACTTATATATTATGCATTAACCAATAGGCGTTGTCACTTATCTGCATTCACCGGACTCACCAGCATCCATCAATGATCATCAACATTGACTAGCATTCATCATCATCAATCAATGATCATTAATGCTAAATCAATCAACACTCTTTAACACAATAATTTAATTATGATAAATTGAAAAGAACAAACTTAAAAGGCCCTGTTCTATTTCGCGTTTTTTAGGATTTAGGTAAGAGCTTACATCTTCTTACACCTTCTTACATCTCCTTACAGTTTCTTACATCTCCTTATATTTCCTTATATTTCCTTACAGCTCTATTCTATTTCGCGTTTTTTAGGATTTAGTTAAGAGCTTACATCTCCTTACAGCTCCTTACATCTTTTTACATCTCCTTACCTCTCCTTACATCTGCTTACATCTTCTTACCTCTCCTTACATCTGCTTACATCTTCATACATCTTCTTACATCTCATAGATTTTCTGTAGCACTCATTTATTTTAGTTACAGAAATATGTATATTTTTTAAATGATACTACCAATATACAAAATTTATAAATATCTTATGAACACAACATTTATATAAATATAAAAACATAATATAACGACGTAAATTATATTTGAGTTTCAACATGAAATATATATTATTATAAATGACCATACATTTATTTATATTTAAAATTATTTACTTACAATAGAAATTTATTTGAAGAATTGTATTCAATTTTGTCAAAAAAGTTTTTTTTTTGGTTATACTTTACTTATTCGATCAAACTAATGTTCATATAAAAAATTTTGGACGAAATTTTATTCACGAAATTTATGGGGATTAATATATTTTATTGTTATGTAATTAACTTAATTAATTATTTATTTTTAATAAGTATATTATTTTAATATTATTATTTTTCATCCAAAACGTTCATTGTAAAACAAATTATACTATACAACTCTTCAACAATTCAACAACTCCTTACATCCGTCCTTACAGTTTCTTACATCTTCTTACAACTCCTTACATCTCCTTACAGCTCCTTATAGCTTCTTACAACTCCTTACATCTCCTTACATCTATCTATCTATCTAAAATGCGAAATAGAACAGGACATCTCCTTAGATCTCCTTACATCTTCTTACATATTCTTACATCTTATAGATTTTTTATAACATTCATTTATTTTAGTTACAGAAATATGTATATTTTTTTAATGATACTACCAATATATACAATTTATAAATATCTTGTGAATACAACATTTACATAAACATAAAAACATAATATAACGACGTAAATTATATTTGAGTTTCGACATGAAATATAAATTATTATAGATGATCATACATTTATTTATATTTAAAACTATTTACTTAAAATAGGAATTATTTGAAGAGTTGTATTCAATTTTGTCAAAAAAGTTTTTTTTTTGGGTTATACTTTGCTTATTCGATCAAACTAACGTTCATATAAAAAATCTTGGATGAAATTTTATTCACAAAATTTACAAGGATTAATATATTTTATTATTGTATAATTAACTTAATTAATTGTTTATTTTTAATAAGTATATTATTTTAATATTATTATTTTTCATCCAAAACGTTCATTGTAAAACAAATTATACTATACAACTCTTCAACAATTCAACAACTCTTTACATCCATCTTTATAACTCCTTATAACTTCTTACATCTTCTTACAGCTCCTTACATCTCCTTACAGCTCCTTACATCTTCTTACAGTTCCTTACAGCTTCTTACAGCTCGTTACATCTCCTTACATCTATCTATCTATCTAAAACGCAAAATAGAACATGACATCTTCTTACATTTTCTTATATCTCCTTACATCTTCTTACATCTCATAGATTTTTTATAACATTCATTCATTTTAGTTACAGAAATATGTATATTTTTTTAATGATACTACCAATATACAAAATTTATAAATATCTTATGAACACAACATTTACATAAATAAAAAAACATAATATGACGACATAAATTATATTTGAGTTTCGACATGAAATATATATTATTATAAATGACTATACATTTATTTATATTTAAAATTATTTACTTAAAATAGGAATTTATTTGAAGAGTTGTATTCAGTTTTGTCAAAAAAGAATTTTTTTTTTTTTTGTTATACTTTGCTTATTCGATCAAACTAATGTTCATATAAAAAATCTTGGATGAAGTTTTATTCACCAAATTTATGGGGATTAATATATTTTATTGTTGTGTAACTAACTTAATTAATTGTTTATTTTTAATAAGTATATTATTTTAATATTATTATTTTTCATCCAGAACGTTCATTGTAAAATAAATTATACCATACAACTCTTCAACAACTCCTTACATCCATCCTTACAGCTCCTTACAGCTCCTTACATCTCCTTACAGCTCCTTACATCGTCTTACAGTTTCTTACAACTCCTTACAGCTTCTTACAGTTCCTTACATCTCCTTATATCGATCTATCTATCTATCTAAAATGCGAAATAGAATAGGCCCTTAAACTTATTGCTTACTATGTGGTGTTTGGTATGAAGAGGTTTGACATATATTGTAAACTGTCTCTAAAAACATGTTTTTTTTTTCAAAGCTATCATAAGTAAATTATTAGTAACCAATGCTTCGTGATGCTTATGAATACGGATCTATGTTGATCATTGTTGATGAGTGTTAAACATTAGAAAATTGTTAAAAGAACGACTGAGTGTTGAGAGTGATGATTAGTGCTGATATGTACTCATGAGTGACGATCAATTCTGATTGATAATGATGAGTATTCATCGACACTTAATGCTAATAATTTGAAAAGAGTGTACCTAAACTCCGTAACTCAAAAATCTTATTTAAACTTTTATATAAAAATCCCCCTTAAAAAACTATTGGCTATTATCACATTTAGAACACGCTTAGATAACATACCATTGCACGTAATCCAAAATATTTCCTTTCAGGATTTTCAGCCTTAACAATGCCCTGATTTTTTTTCTGATCTCATTGGCATAATCCAGTAACCCTAATGACAGAGGAAAGTACTCCATAGATGCATTTGTCCAAGAAGGAAGAGACAAATGTGGGTGACATCACAAGAATTGTGCAAAATCTCTAGGCAATTATATTGTTAGCTGGACAGAGGAAAGATGTGTGGAAGAGTACAAAAGCGTACATGCAATGCAGCAAGTATGATTGCAGATGCAGTAGCTTATGTTCACATCACTCCTCATGAAGATGAAGGATCAGCTTTAATGACATTGCCTTCCCATGCAACCAACCTGACACTATTTCTGGCTTTCAAGGGTCCCCTACTCAAACCCCCCCCCCCCCCCAAAAAACCCAAAAAAAAAAAAAAGCAAAAAAGGTATCCGTGCCTTCATCCTCATGAAATTTACTATAACATGACAAAGGAAAAGCTTCTCTAGGTCCCCTTTATAAATGGGGACAAATGAAGTTAGCTTATGTTCACATCACTCCTCAGTATTTCCTCATGAAATTCTAACGTAAGCAGTGAATGGATTTCTAAGATGACTGAACAAGTGCTCACTGAGATAGCAGTGGCTTTTTCAACTCCTTGTTAGGTATTATGATGTCATTTAGAGTTTTATTCATCCATTTTACTAGCTGTGTACTTTTATTTTAGCAGTTGTTTTGTATTTGTCTTCTGGCATTTTTTGGGTTTAGCCCTATGAATAATCGGAAAAAAAAAATGGGGACAAAGGCAGAAAAACCAATCTTGATCTACAGATACAAGGACTTCATTTCTTGTTGTATTTGATTGTGTAAATTGAAAATCCCAGAGGTGCATGAACAGAACTTTTCTAGTAAATCGATTGTCCAATATAATTAATGTTTATGTAAGTAAAGAATAGCAAATTCTAGTGATGTAGAAACACAATAAGTTGATGTATGTAGATATGGATTTCAGTCTTTGGTATTAATCTGAAAAGATTATTAGTTAACTCAGTTCACACCTAAGTATATTTCTATTCTAACTTCTAGTCTGCAAAAATGAGCTGCAAACTAACAACATATTTGAAGTAAATATTTGAAGTAATTTAGAAGTCAAATTAGCAGCTGTTCGTACTTGCCTGTGTGACATCTTATTTTGTTGCCTGTAACCCAACTAATTATTAGGATAAAGAAGGTCAATACCTGAAATGACCAAATTAAAAATTTATATTGGTCTACTGGAAATGCCCTATCTATGAGTAGTTATGTACGTAAAGATAAGGCTGCTTACATTTGAATCTACCCAGACCTTACAAAAACGAAATTCACACTGAGAGTTGTTGTTGTTGTCGCTGAACCAAATTAAAAATTTAAAATTAAAATCAAGATCAATCGACTTATATGACTGAGATCAAAAATCTACCTGTCCAAACTCAGTCAAACTTCTAAAGTGCCAAATTTTTAGCGACAGGTGAGCACATCAAATTAAAGACATGTTCTTTTCGACATGTGAGAAGTACTTATTAGTGTTTATCGGTGAAACATACTAAATTAAACTGAAACATGTTGAATCATACTCAAACATGCTGAAACATATTACATTATGATAAAATATTATGAAACAAGCTAAATAGTTGAAGAAAATATAACTATGTATTTTCAATAAGTAAACAGTGTTTGGTTGAAATGGTTTTCCCAAAAAATTATTTTCCATAGAAAATGTTTTCCCAAGGAAAATTGATTTTCATGCTACATTTTCCATCATTTGGTACAAAATAAATTATTTTTCATGAAAAAAGTAAAACGTCAAATGAATTATTTAAGTGGTGAAAAATATCGACTGATTGGTCGCAACAAAGATAAATGTTGACTAAATGAAGGAATATTGAGATTAAAATTCATATTTGAGTTTTTTTTTTAATATTTTCTATTGGATAACCAAATTTCTAAATCTTCGAAATTGTTTTAGTGATGAAAACATCAATTGAATCGTTTAAGTGGCGAAAAACATCGATTGAATTGTCGTGACAGAGAAAAAAGCTAACCAAATGAAGAAATGTCGAGCTCAAAATTAAATATGAATCTGAGCATATTTTAATCTTTCCACTTCTGAACAATTGAAATTGTTTTTGTGGTGAAAAATATTGACTTAGTTGTTTAAGTGGCAAAAATATCGATTGAATTATCGTGGTGTAGAAAAATATTGACCAAATAAATAAATATCGAGCTTAAAATCTAAATTTGAGCCTATTTTAATCTTTCCTATCCGATGATCAAGTTTTTGACTAAACTGTTAAAATTATTTTAATGGTAAAAAATATTGATTGAAATTGTATAAATGGCCAAAAATATTGATTGAATTGTCATTGTGGAAAAAAATGCTGACAAAATAAAATAATGTCAAGTTCAAAATCTGAATTTGAGACTATTTTAATCTTTTCTATTTGATGATCAAATTTCGATCCCAATCTTTGAAATTGTTTTAGTGGCAAGTCAAATGAATTGTTTAAGTGACAAAAAATGTCGACTAAAGAGATAAATGTTGACTATATGAAAGAAACTTTAGCTACAAATTAAGAGTTAGTTTTTTTTAATATTTCTATCGAATAGTCGAGTTTCAATCCAAACTGTTAAAATTAAATTTTGCACCTTAATTGTGCCGAATAGCAGACAATTAAACAATTATTTTCCTCCAATGGGGGAAAAATAATTTTCCTTAAAAAAATAGTTTTTTATCATTTATTATGCAAATAACAGAAAATTAGAAAATCATTTTTTAAGAGAATCTTTTTCCCCCCAGCCAAACACTACATTAATTATACTAAATTTTGTTGAATTGTACTAAATGATGCTGAATTCTGATGAAAGTTGTTAAATTATGTTGAAAATGACTAAATTACGATAATAAATATTATGATAAATCAAAAAGAACATGCTATAAATAGTGAGAGCACAGGCAGCGCTGTACTCGCGAGGCAAAAAGGAGGAGACAGAAAGCTTGTGAGGCGAGAGGAGTTCTGCAACAGTAGCCTCATGGCTTACCTAGGCGCTCGGAGTCACCAGCCAAGCTCACGTTTTTTTTTTTGATAATGGGACAAAAGTTAAAACGACGCCGTTTTGGTGTTTCACCCATCTTTTTTTATAAACCGCTGCTAGGCTGGCTTGGGCTGCGCTAGAATGTTCGACCGTGGGCAACGGTAACATGGGCATGCTAGTGTTTGGCTTGCTCTGAAGTTTTTTGTTTTGGGAATTTATTTTTGCTTTATAAATAAGTCAAACTTTTGTACTTTTTTTTTTCGAGCATTGGTATATTTTTTATTTTAAAATCGATCTTTTGCATTTTTTTAAATAAGAGATCTCAATTGATTATGTTATAAAATGGCTATGTACAAATTATTATTCACAAAAATAATAAAATGAAATAACAAAGGAATATATAAAACTAAAGCAATTAAATATGTTTGATTGTGAGACCCATGGATATTATTTTATTTATGTGGCAAGGTAAATGACGAGCGTTACATTGAAAATGAGAAGATTTGTGAGACAAAAACTTAGCTAGAAGTTGATGTAAAAATAGTAGGCTCCTATTAGAGAGTCAAATTTTTTGCTTGCCGCTATATGTGCTCTTAACAAAGCTCAACACAGCCTTACTTAAATCATTAAGACTTTAATGAAATTAGCCTTTAAATCCACGCTAATCACAATTCTTTTTAAAATTTTAGTTAAAATATTTTTAGAAATATTATAATTAATCTTATAATTTAAAATTTTAGAAATAATAATATTTACATATTTGAAATTTATTTTTTTTCTTCATTAAAGTAGTTAAAAAGACACAATTTATTATGATAATTTTAAATCATATATTGTTTAAATTTTTATTTTTAAATAAAATTTTAATAAATACTTCAGATAACACATATCATGATTGCAGTATTCGGCTTCACTTTTACACATACTAGGATTATACCATTATAATATAAAGACGTGAGTTAAATAATTTTTTAATATTTTTTTAAGAGATTTTTTTTAAAAAAAACAAATAATAAATTGATGTATTTTATTGTTTTGTTAATGCAAAAGTAAAACAAATCTTCTTTGATTTTTTTCTTACTAATAACATACTTTTTTATTCTTAATTAATATTTAATTCATATTTTTTGTTGTATTTGTATCATTAAATTATATCTATTTTATGATTAAATTTTATTATAAATAATATGAAAGTATATGAGATGTTAACTTATTAAATAAAATTAATATTATATTAAATTTACATTCATCATACATAGTTTTTTCTTTTTATTTTTGCATTAAAGTATCTCATATGACTATTCTCTTGTATGTGACATCCTACATAACAAACTTAGTATCGCTCATACATGAATTCAATTCAACTTTTAATATATATATATATATATATATATATATATATATATATATATATATATAGATGAAACATCATATCATAAAGCAGTCGTGGAACAAGATTCAACCAGCTAAGCACGAGTCATTGACTCATTAATTTTCCGAGATTAAATGTAGTTAGATAACAAGAACAATTCTACACCTCCTAATTGTTATTCACATTTACACTTAATAATAACTAGACAGAAAGAACCCCCCCCCCCCCCCAAAAAAAAAGGGCACAAGAGCGAATCAACGGCATAATCCATGGCGAGAGACAGTCCCAGTGCCCAAGAGCATGTACCATTACCATACGTAAAAATAAAATCCATTTGTACCCAAACCCCCCCACCCCCCAACAAAAAAAAGGAAAAAGAAAAATGCTGCACCTACAGAAAGATGAAGCACTCCAAAGAAACAAGCGGGTTTTCCAGGGACTCATTCGGACCCTGCCACTCACTCTCCCTTTCTCTCTCCTCCACCTTTCTCTCATCACTCTCACTCTCAGTCTCAGTTGGACCCTGCACCATCCTGACCCGGCCCGGAGACGGCCCGGCCCTCCTGCCCGACGGGCTCCGACCCACATTAGCCCGGCTCCCTGGCGACCCGGACCGCCTGCCCGAATTCTCCGCGGGTTCCCTCCGAGCCGCACCCTGAACCGGGTTTCTACGCCGTGGAGGCGACGGGTCGACCCGTTTCAGTGGGGATCTTCCGGCGGAGAAGGCCCGGTTGGTCTGGGTGAAATGACCGTTTTGCCCCTGGGATCTGTACCCTCCTCTTCCTCTTTGACTGTTGTTTTTACTCCACTGCTGCTGAACGTGAATCTCGTCTTCATCTCTGTCTCTGAGGGTATTAGTGGAAACGCTCTCGCTCATGCTGCACATCTCCGACAAATCCGAGATCTCTTCGGGCATTGCGCAAACTGGGGCCACCGGAGTCGGATCCGGGGACCCGACCTGGGTTCCGGGTCGGGTCTTCTTTGGGGTGAGAGGAATCTTCGGTTTAGTGGGTCCTTCTTCTTCTGCGACTACTTCTACTTCTTGGCACTCTGTTTCTGGGATGACATTCTTGGGGATCTTGAACTCGGGCGTCGGATCCAAATCGGATGTGGGTGTGGGTTTGGGTTTGGGTTTGGGGGTTTCAGAGAGGACTTCTTTGACGGATTCTTCTTCGGGTCTGGGTGGGGATTTGGAGATGCAGAGGAATTGTTCTGAGCTTTGTTTCTGGGACTGCGTTGCTCTTTTTTCATGGCTGCTAACACAACAACCCATCGTGAGTTGTCTTTTTCCTTTTTGTGAAGAAAATGGGGGATATTTGGTTAAAGGACTGGGAGTAAAGAGTGATTAGGGATGTGGGTTTCCATGATTTTTGGGGATTTTTGAGGGGAAGATGAGATTTGGGAGATTGTGATTTGAGGGACAAGAAGAATTTGTTGGGGGATTGGGTTGGCTAGATGAGAGAAGTGGGAAAATGAGACGGAGGATTGGGGAGAGTTGGAGAAAGTGAAGTGTGTTCAAGTCAATGCACAAGTAAGAAGAGTAAAGGTGAGGTGTGTATACTTATTGGGAATGCTGTCAAGTAAAGGGTGTATTTTTCAGTCTTTCGAGGAGGGAGAGGGGCAATTTTGGGAGATGTCTTACCAAATTTTGTATCCCTAATGGGAAATGTGTGGCCTTTGATATCTTTACTATTATACTATCAATTTCAATTGAGAAATTTACAAGTGGATCATGCTTAAGTGGCATGCAACAAATTTATTTTTTTTGCAACAAATGGATGTTGCTTTTGGATGAAAAATCAAATGGAAGAAAAAGCAAAATAAAGTAAAATGACCACAATGTCTTTAATGAAAATACTCCACCCTTCTTGTACCTCACTCACTTTCTCTCTCCTCAAAAACCTGGAAACAACAGAATGAGCAAAGGTAAGGGGAAAGAACGAGGGTTTTGTGTGGAGTTCA
>JAKOGI010002210.1:62500-130000 GCA_029747015.1 Carnegiea gigantea
CTTCATCCTCCACAACACACAAGTACATAATAGGAGTCCTCAACACCACTGCTCTCTATTACCTATTTAGTACACTACGTTTATTGTGGCGTACACCACAAGCGTCATTCTCATTCAATGTCAGTGTCAACTACATCATCTTCCTTTCATCACAATAACACCATATCCCACCCTTCAACATGGTCACCTATGCAATTGGATTTTCAGTCAACAATATTAATGATACGCCGGTAAACGGTGATTAACAATATGGTACACATGTTACCTAAGACATTTACCCTTTCTACACCCTAAATCATTCACCAAAATCTCATTCCACAAACCAAAATCATAAATTTCAAATAATATATAACATACCTTATGTTTACCACTCCGCTTGAAGGCATCTACCAACGTGAGATGCCCAAATCCTTCCACCTTCGACTTCATGACTGACCTCCAATGTCAGGTTTCCACCATCACCAAACACTACAAGCTCACCTCCAACCTCCCTCTACACTTTCCCTCACCTACAAGTACGCACCTTGCCTCATCCCTCTTCTTCTCCCACAACCAAGTTGCCTTCAATAATTGGGGCTATATTTCTCTCAATTTTCATGCACAATTATTCACTACTCCAGGATTCAGGAGTATATTCAACTTTGGAGAGAGATTGAGAGACGGAGAGAGAGCGCATATTTGAACTCCACACAAAACCCTCGTTCTTTCCCCTTGCCTTTGCTCCCTCTGTTGTTTCCAGGTTTTTGAGGAGAGAGAAAGTGAGTGAGGTACAAGAAGGAGGGTGGTGTATTTTCATTAAGAGCATTATGGTCATTTTACTTCATTTTGCTTTTTCCCCTATTTGGTTTTTCTTGCAAAAGTAACACCCATTTGTTGCAAAAAAAAATGAATTTATTTCATGCCACTTGAAGCATGATCCACTTGTAAATTTTTCATTTCAGTTTGGACAACTAAGTTAAAGGATGTTTGATAAGCAATTTTTTAAAGAATTTTTTGGTTAAACAATTTTTTATTAAAATTAACTGTTTAACTTGGTCAAAAAGTTAATTTAAGTATCTGATAGAATAATTTTTTGGAAGAATTTTGTGGGTCCAAAAAATTACTTTGAAAAAGCTAATTGGATTAGCTTTTCGGAAAAGCTTTTTGAGCAATTAGCTTTTTCTCTCACAACTTTGTTAGAAACAGTTAATTTCATCAAATAATTTTTCTAACAAAAAGCTAATTCAAACAAATAATACAAACAGTTAATTCAAACAGCTAATAGTTAACAACTAATACAAATAACTAACAGTTAATACAAACAGCTAACAGCTAACAGCTATTTGCCAAACAGAGCCTAAATATAAATTAGGTATATTTATATTTGGATAAAATACGAATCGGATATAGTTAGAATTCGGCTAAAATACGGGCAAACGTATTTCGATTTTATGGGTTTTTCGGGTCAATCCAACAAGTTTGGAACACCTTTTTAGTGAGTTATTTCTCTTTTTATTAAAATCAAAATCTTGGCATATTTATCACTTAAAATTATCTGTGTTTAATGAACAAGCATTTCAATTGTAAATTCTTAAAAGAATACAAAAAATAGTCAAATTTTTTAATATGATATATAAGTGTCATGTACCGGTGGATAATAAATCACGTTTAAGTGGATCGGTCCGTATATTAAAATATTAATAATAGGTCAGTCATTCATGGGCCATCCCAGTTAAAGTATGATAACAGGTTGAAGTGATTTAACCCGTTAATAACCTATTTAACGATTCGATATTTTGTTAATTAACCTACCATTATCTAATCAAGTATACTTTATTAATGGGTTAATCCTAACACGATCACAAATTGATCCATTGTCCAACACTGATATCAAGTTTGAGACCAATTAGAAGGAAGCCAAATGAAATAATATTATAAACGCCCAAGAAATTATAATTATTTGTTAATTATAATATTAAAATTTTGGATTTATTACAAAGTAATATTATTTAAAATATGATGAGTCGTATTTATTTCACTAAGAATATAATGGTATAACTTGCATATTTTTAGTACTTGTATTATTCTACATTGATTTTCTTAAAACTAGATATTCCATACCTATTTTTTAAAATTGTTTCATTTATATGTTGTATACAACGTTAAGTTATAGGAATGAATTTGGGGAAGAACGGGTACTATTGTCTAATTTGCAAAGGGATACGACAGTTATACAACGTCTTTCTAAACGATTCATTATAATGAAAAACTATTATTTTTAATGGTAAAAAATTAAAGAAAGATAAAAAAAAGCATATAGTATTCAGGTTGAGCGGGCGGGTTCGGGTTCGGGTTTGACCCAAAAATTTACGGATTTTTCGGATTCTGGTCGAGAAAATAATGTTCAAAATTCAAAACTTTTGGGCAGGTTCAGGTTGGATTTTCGGGTCGGATCAGTTTTTGCCACGTCTACTATCAATTATGCTTTTTTCTATTTTTTAAAGTGAAAATTGACTCTAATAATCCGAACTATTAGAGGCATCAACGTGAATAACATGACATAAAAAAATTACGGTGTACTGTCCAATCTTTGACCTTATTTTTTGTAAATAATCTAATGTTAGAAATATTATGATTATTAATATTGATAATTATTGTTATTATTATTGCCATTAATATTACATTTAATTTAATATTAAAATTTTATTATGATTATTATTATTATTAATTGGAACAAATATTGTAATTGTTATTGCTAGTATTATTATTATGATTAATTATTACTATTATTATTAATTAATTATTATTATTATTATAATTATTACTAATTATTAATTATTTTTATTAATAATTATTATCAATTAATAACCTTAGCACTAATTATTTTAATATTAAAAATAATAATAATTAATTATCATTCTTTAATTAATTTCAAATAATAATTATTAATACTAGTAATTATTAATATTAATTACTATTATTAATAATATTAATAAATATTTTTATTATTCTTCTTCACATTGTTAATTATTATTTTTATTATTATGAATTATTAATGATATTAATAATTATTAGGTTTTATTATTTTTATTATTCACTAATATAAATAGTTAGTAATAGTTATTAACACTAACACTAATATTAATATTAATATTAATATTAATATTAATATTAATATTTATTATTAATATTAATATTATTATGATTATTATTGTTATTATTTTATAATATTCTAATATAATAATTATTATTAGATAATTAATATAATAATATTGATTATATTAATATTAATTATTATTAATATTAATTATTATTTATTAATTGGGATTATTATTGTTATTATTACCATTATTTTTATTAATGTTACGTTATTCCTAAGATCTATTATTATCATTACTATCAATAATATTATTATTAAGAATAATTATTATTAGAAGTAGTAATTGTGATGCCATTACTCACATTATTATTTTTGTTATTAATTATCAATCCTTAACTGTACATCCTTAATTATTAAGTTAGTTATATTATTATCAATATTAATATTAATTATTATTATTTATAATAATAATAACTGTTGTTATTATTAATAATTATTTTTATTGTAATTATTACTAGCATTCATTAATAATAATTGTTATTATAATAATAGTAATTATTACTGTTAGTATTAATTATTAATAATAATTGTTAATATTGATATTAATATTAATATTTGTTATTAATATTAATATTAATATTAATGATTATTATTGTTATTTGTACTAGTAAGAATTATTATTGTAGTTATTATTTTTAATACTATTAATAATTATTTTGATTAATTATTATTGTTATTATTAATTATTATTTATAATTATTATTATTAATTATTATTATGATGTTACACAAGTCATTAACATCACTAATATCCACTCCTCTCCTTCTGAACTCCTACTTACTCTCGTCCTTTTGTTCTCGCTTTTTTTCACTTGCACCTATTCTACACCTATATATACTTACGAAAAGAAGATGACCTAAATTGTCTTTATACAACAAATTCAAGTGAGAATTCATTTTAAAATCAATTCATAACGATAATAGCTTGCTAGACACATATCTTAATCCATCTAATATTTTCTCTTGCTGTGTATTCATGCACAGCCTCAATAATCACACTAAGGGCCTGTTCTTTTCGTGGGTAAATAGGGTGGATAAAAGGGTGAAGTAGGTTGAAGTAGGTTGAGGTAGGTTGAAGTAGGTTGAAGTTGATATTTTTTTTGAGGTGGGTTAAAATAGATTGAAGTAGGTTGAAGTGAGTTGATGTTGGTTGAAGTGGGTTGAAATTGGTATATTTTTTATGTGGTGAAGTGGGTTAAAATAATAAGAATGTAACTAATGTGTGATAATTTATGAAGTTATCGAAATTTTGTGAAATTTTTGTTTATTCTTTTTAATTTTTAATTTTTAATTTTTAATTTTTAATTTAATTTTTAATTTTTAATTTTTAATTTTTATTTTTTTATTTTTTTATTTTTTATTTTTTACTTTTTATTTTTTACTTTTTACTTTTTATTTTTCATTTTTCAATTTTTTATTTTTTTATTTTTTAATTTTAATTTTAATTTTTTCATTTTTCAATTTTTAATTTTTAATTTTTAATTTTTAATTTTTAATTTTAAATTTTAATTTTAATTTTTTATTTTTCATTTTTCATTTTTCATTTTTTTATTTTTTATTTTTTATTTTTTATTTTTTATTTTTTGTTTTTTTATTTTTATTTTTATTTTTTATTTCTTATTTTTTATTTTTTATTTTTTATTTGTAGTTTTTATTTTTATTTTTATTTTTTATTTCTTATTTTTATTTTTTTAAATTTTTAATTTTTATTTTCTTGGTTCTTATTTTTTATTTTTTATTTTTTGTTTTTTAATTTATTAATTTGTAATTTATTATTTATTATTTTTTAATTTTTACTTTTTTATTGAAAAAATAAAAATTAAAATTAAAAAAGAAAAAATAAAAAGTAAAAAATAAAACAAACAACTTAAAAAATACAAAATAAAAAATAAAAAATAATAAATAATAAATAATAAATAATAAATAAAAAAGAATGAACAAAAATTTCACAAAATTTCGATAACTTCATAAATTATCACACATTAGTTTCATTCTCATTATTTTAACCCACTTCAATTCACCACATACAAAATATACCAACTTCAACGCACTTCAACCTACATCAACCCACTTCAATCTAGTTCAATCTATTTCAACCCACCTCAAAAAAAAATAACAACTTCAGCCCACCTCAACCTACCTCAACCTATTTCAACAGATTTCACCCTTTTCTCCACCCAATGTACTCACGAAAACAACAGACCCTAAATCCCATATAATACTTTACAAATTATTGAAATTATGAAGGGGGCGGGTTGAAGTTGGTTGAAGTGGGTTGAAGTAGGTTGAGGTAGGTTGAAGTAGGTTGAAGTTGGTATTTTTTTCAAATGGGTTGAAATATATTGAAGTAGGTTGAAGTGGGTTGAAATTAGTAAATGTGAATTGACTCACGAAAAGAACAGGCCCTAAAATGTCTTATACATATTAGGTATTTATCATGCACATATAGCACTTGAACACCACCCCCAAAAAAAAGGCCAAAAACAATGAATGACGCTTTGGAAGGAAAGGGCCATAACAATCTTCCCGACAAGTGTTAGCCCCACTACAAGACATTCATCGTCAATGCTGTGTTTGCCTATCGATAGTGTGGCCTATGCGTACTATTATGGAAAGGAAATACGAGTCAACAGCCCATATGCAAACTCACAGAGGGACTTAATTATAGTGATATATGGTGTAGTCATCTCCTTTTCTTCTTCACTTTTTAGGTTGGCATTCACATCTTGATGTTCACAAGTATGATAAAGGCCTAGCGCTCTGTTCGGCAATAACATTTTAAATAGTGTTTAGAGTTTTGACTGAGTTAATACACTAATAAGTTAATTTTTAGTATTCGATAATCTAGCATTTTGACTAGAATTTTAAGTCGCATATAGCGTTTTAAGTAGTGTTTTTGAAAAATTAACAGTGTTAGCGGTTGCCATTCAAAAGTAGCTTTTCATAATTTTCGGCCAAAAACTATCCTTTGGAAATTTTCTCTTTGGAACTATATTCTTTTATGTCAATTCACATTAATCAGCTAACACAACAGATAAATTTACCGAACACATTTGTTTCAACCGCTCATTTAAACAGCTCTCCGCTAACACCTAAATTAGAACCACATTTGCTATGTGAACTGTCATCCATTACCTAAACAGTTAATTTTATCGAACCGCACCCTAATTGGAAAACATATTGACAGTATTCAAATCAAAGGGGTAACATAAATAGGTTAAGATAATGTATTAATCCAAAAATTAATGAAATCCGGCAGATCAGCTGGAAGCAGTTGATTTAAATTTCTCAAATTGGGAGTTTTTTTGGGTTTTTTTTTTTCGGTTGGTATTATCTAATTATATTGCTACCACAAATTTAATTCAAGGCAACCTGAAGTAAAGTTAATGTTATGGTACGTTTGATCGCAGATATCAATTTTAGTGAATAACTTAGGATTGCTTTTCAACTAATATAAACTAGTAAAGTTCAAAACTTGAAATTTAGAGATACAATCAAAAGTTTTTGATATAAATAGATGACTAGAGAGAACAATTTGTGACCAAATTACTTCGAAAAAGTTGTACCTTGCTACTATTCATCTTTTCGAATTACAAAAAATAGCATAATAAACCTCTTATTAAACATAAAATTTAATATATCTTTATGTTTGGTCTTTTCCATCAAATACAAAATTGAATATGACCTCCAACTAAGGATGTAGCTGAGCGGAGCACGAGTTTTGTTCGGCCCGGCTCAGCTCGGTAAGCAACCGAGCCAAACTTTAGTCTAAGCCAGACTCGATCAAACCGAGTTCGAGCTCAAGCTTTCACAGTAAATTTTTAAACAATATTTTAAGCAACTTAACTTGAAAATTATTGAAAAATTATTTACTTTAAAATACTACAATCCCTTCTCAAAGAATAATATCAAGTATGAGTTTTAATATTGAACCTTGGACATCTAAACTAAAACAAAATCTATGTATACCAGTAAAACATAGGTTATCCCCTACTCAAAATATCTGAACGAGCCAAACCGAGCTAAATCTAGTTAAGTTTGGGCTCGGCTCGAATATTTATCGAACCAAGCCAAAGCCAATTCAAACTTTGGTTAAACCGAGCTCAAGTCGAGTTTTGACTGAGTCAAGCCCGAGGGCTTGCAGAATTGGATCGGTTCTTTTACAGCCCTACCTCCAACAAACAATTCTATCCGTCCCCCATCCTCCACCCCGTAACTCCTAAAAAGAGAGGCACTAAAGCTGAGCTTTGACCGAGTTAAGCCTGAGGGTTCGCAAAATTGGATTAGTTCTTTTACAGCCTTACCTCCAGCGTACAATGCTATCCCTCCCCCTCGTCCCACCCTCGTTCGGCCGTTCCCCCTACAGAGAGAGGCACGCTGTTGAAGTGATTAGAGCCCTTTTCCTGATTCCCTCCCACAGTTCTGACCAGAACTAATTTTCAGATGATTTGACACTAATTTGTCCATGATATTTGTCCAAAAAAGCAGGATAATGGCTTTGTTCTTCTCGTAGGTCAATTTTAAAATATCAGTTTCAACGTATTTCAACTTACTTCAACTTACTCCAACCTACTTTCACTATTTTAACCAAGTTTAATTTATCGAATAAAAAAAAATTCAATCCACTTCAACCTACTTCAATTCACTTCAACCTATCTCAACGTATTTCACAATTTTACTCACCCCAATTTACCTACGAAGAGAACAGACTCTAAATTAAACTAAAATTGAGACGAAAAGGATAGGGACAAAAAAAAAGATTTAAAAATAACCCTACAGTGGACCTTGGATTCGATTCCATGGAATAACCAAAAACCAAAAAAACTCAAATCTGATGCAATACATTCTGCTAGTTTTCTTGTTTTGTAGGAGAAGAAAGACTATTATATTCTTCTGTTAATCTTCTGAATATGTATGGTTATAATTATAAATGTCTGTCATGTTCGTCCAAATCTGTAATGCACTGTAATGCAGGATGCTGGAGCTAGACCTTTCAGTTCGAACGGACGGATTAAATATAGGTCGGGTCTATTCTGTTCGAGTAAAATACGGATTGGGTATATTTCGGGTTCGTGTAAAATACGAGCGGGTGTATTTCGGTTTTACAGGTTTAGAACGCTTTTTTTGTGAGTTATTTTTTTTTTTCAAAATCAAAAATTCTGCATATTTATTAATCAAAATTGTCAGTATTTAATGAAAAAGATATAATACTTGTAAGTTCTCAAAAGAATATTAAAATTATTCAAACTTTTTATTATAATATACGAACATCTTATATGGCCGGGTAAAGAATCAAACCCTATTTGGTTTTGGTAGATCGACTCATGTCAATTGCAGGTCGACCATTCATGGGGCAGCCCGTCTAGAGCATTTGTATGGGTTGTAGCAATTTGACCACTAATAACCTATTTAATAATTTAATATTTTTATTAATCAACCTACCAATATCCAATAAGGTACAACTTTATTAATGGGCCAATCCAATACCAATACAGCTAGCCTTTTTCCTGCCACAAGCATCATAGTTCAAGATTAGTTACAAGTTACAACGAAAACCAAATAAAATTGAATAAAAGAAGTACAAGATATTATCTTACAGTTATAACATCAAAATTTTAAATTATTACAAATTAATTAATTTAAAAAATGATTAGATATATTTGTTTAACTAAGTATATAATGGTATGACTTGTGCATCTTTAATGCATGTCTTCTTTTAAATTAACTTGTTTTAAAAGATTAGATAGTTATCTCATACAATTTTATACCCATTTCAAACGTTATTGCATTTAGAAGTTTTGTATGATATTATTTTCAGAGAATGGAGAAGAAAAAATAAGGTTGTTATTGTTTAATTTGTAAATAGATGCAATAGTTATACAATATCTTTTTAAACTATTCAATAAAAATTACTAACCATTATTATTAAGAGGGATAAATTAGAAAAAGGTCAAAAATTAAGGATATCATGTTCGGATCAAGCGAGCAGGTTCGGGTTCGGAACAGGTTTGACCTGCTAAATTGCGGGTTTTTAGGTTCGGGTCGAGAAAATTGTGTTCAAAATCCAAAATTTTCGGGAGGGTTCATTTCGGATTTTCAAGACGGGTCAATTTTTGACAGGTCTAGCAGGAGTAGTGTGTGGACCCTTTGAGTAAATTAGATTAGTACGGGAATCGGCGACAATACCCAACCTTCAGAATATAAGAGAGAGAGTGACGGAGGGGTTTGGAGATAGAAAATGATACCTTTGACCATCTGCTGTTCTCTCAAATCGGACTGTGAGAGTATTTTCGGCCTGCATTTTATATTTTGGAACTTTATTATACCACATCATTAAAAGTTTTAGTTTTTTTGGAACTAATATTCCTTCACTTTTTCAATCTATGGAATTTCAATTTAAATCACTTAATAAAATATTTGTAATGGACTCATCTTATAGCGTACAATCTTTTTTTAATAATCCAAATAATATTTTTAAGAAAAAAAATTCAGAAAAGGATAGAATACTAGGAGGAACGCCTGTCCGTTCCTACTCGCAAGGCAATTGCAAATGGAACAAATGGGTAGTGCCCATGTGGCGGTGGGACCGAACAGGTGGAACGCATTGCATCTGGCTGCTAGTGCTCCGACTATATGACTATGATCCTTCATTTGGATGTATTTTGGTCGCAGCTATACTAATAGGGGGCAAGGACACAGAATTTATCTGTTTTATCTAAACCTAGTTAATGATGAAATGATGACTCTTAAGTACCTCGAGATTTGATGCATTAATTTTTGAGACCCTGACATTTTTGAATTTATTTTTAAGTACCTCACTTAGGAATTGCTTATAATTCAGTTCTGAAATTACAAAAATAACATTACTATTGTCCTTTTTGTTTTTTTTTTTAAAACAAAAACCCTGAAAACTATCTTTCCAGTGATGTTGTGGTATACTTAAAAGAGAGAGGTTGGGGTTTTCTTTTTTTTTAAAAAAAAGGACAATAATAAGGGTATTTTTGTAATTTCAGGACTGTATTGTAAGCACTTCATTAGTGAGGGTACTTAAAAATAAACTTAAAAATGTCAAGGTCATGAAAATTATACACCAAATCTCAAGGTACCTAAAAGTCAACAGTTTGAGTTATGACTATTTGTGTTTAAATTTTATACCGTAAATAAATAACGTATAATTCTATTAGTTAGTTGATCTTATCTATTGAGTCATCTCAAAAAAAATAAAATAAAGAGGTACTTGGAACATCTTCGAAGTTACCTCTAATTTAATCAATATAAAATATTTATGGTGTGTTTGGTAGGGAGGAAAATTATTTTCCCAGAAAATGATTTTCCCATTTTACATCGTTTGGTAAAACAAGGAGGGGAAAATCATTTTCAGGGGAAAATTATTTTCCCATTTGAAGGTAATTATTTTCCCTTGAAAAAGTAGGGAAAATGATTTTCCTGCCCGATTTCTGTTGCCCAATTTTGTCTCTCGTTCTATTTTCTTGTAATTATACCCAGAATCACTCTATTTTCACTCTTATTTTGTCTTTCATTCTTTCCATCTTCTTCATGTTCATCATCTTCGTTGATGATTTCCATCGTCAATCTCTGCAATTATTTTTTGAGTTCTCTGATCTTGTTACTGTTGCCTTTTTAAAGAACGTCGCAATCTGAGACACCCATTGTCTCCCCGTTCGTCATTTTCTTTAATATGGGTTTAATATAACTCAAAATCAACTAGGTAATCCTTAGGAATAATAGAAAAATTGAGATTCATTAATGTTGACTCTCTCTTTTTCTGGATTTATTACCGGGTATATTTTTTACTGATATTTTGGGTTTGATTTTGAAGAGGAGAGAGAAACAGAATTCGTTGGTTGGGTCAGATCAAAGCAGTGAATAGGTGAGGAGGTTGATGGTAAAAAGAAATGAACTGAGGGCGGGGGGTTCATTCTATCAAAATGCAAAAAATGAAGTAGAAAGAAAATGGTTTTCTGTTCTACCAAACAGCTGAAAATATAAGTGAAAAATTATTTTTCCTGGGAAAATATTTTTTATGAAAAATAATTTTTTGGGAAAATGAATTTCCCTCTACCAAACATACCCTTAGACAAATCAAGATTTCGTGTGCTCTTGAACATTCGACATAAATTAAATCCCTTACTTCAAAATTTAGAGTCACACGTAAGACTCCCCAGAATTTTCATTTACTTGCATCCCCATAATCAACATAAATGGACTAGACCTGTGTACCTGAGCTCCATAATAAAACGAACCAACAGGGGAAGGAGTAGCTTTCACATGACCATAGTTATCACGCATACGCATGAATCACCGCACTTTGTATATTACCTAGAAGGCTGATACCCACATATGAATGAGGCAAAAAAAAAGGAAAATAATGTTTGGTGGAGATTTTAAGCCTGGGTAAGGAATAGTAAGGATTGTCGTAAATAGTCACAAGTGACTAGGAGCAGTAAGAAGAGATCAGGAGGGATAAATAGCAGTAAGTACTCAAACATGTGTAACTGAGCGGTAAAAAGTTGTCAGAAGCATTCAGGAGGAATCGGAAGCGGTAAAAGGTGGCAAGAAGTAAATAGTGAGGGATTTGCTAATGTGGCGCACTTAATGCAATTTTACTCTCCGTCTACTCGTTTCTAGTACAGTAGTAATAGCTGGGAACTAAATTTTGGAGTTTCCCGCCACATATGAAAACAACTACACTCACAATAACAGCTATGCTTATAATGGACATGCATAATATATGCGTTTTATTAAATTATCTGAATCTATGTATACAAAAGACGGACCAAAATTCAGACGAGCATCCAAGATGAAATCAACACCAATTGCAATTACACCCTTCAAGAACCTCCCGGGGAAGGTTGTGTTAGGATATGATGCATTTAGGACATGTTCTTTTTGTGGGTAAATTAGATAGGTGAAAGAGTGAAGTAGGTTGAAGTAAGTTGAGGTAGATTGAGGTAGGTTGATATTTTTTTTAGGTAGGTTGAAATAGGTTGAAGTTGGTTAAAGTGGGTTGATGTAGGTTGAAGTGGATTGAAGTTGGTTGATGTAGGTTGAAGTGGGTTGAAGTTGGTATATTTTTTATGTGGTGGGTTGAAGCGGGTTAAAATAATCAGAATGCAATTAATGTGTGATAATTTCTGAAATTACCGAAATTTTGTGGAATTTTTGTTTATTCTTTTTTTATTTTCATTTTTTTATTTTTTATTTTTTTCATTTTTCAATTTTTATTTGTTAATTTTTATTTTTTATGATTATTTTTATTTTTTATTTTTCATTTTTTTATTTTCCATTTTTCATTTTTCATTTTTCATTTTTCATTTTTCATTTTTTATTTTTCCTTTTTTATTTATTATTTATTATTTTTTAATTTTTTAATAACTTATTATTTTTTAATTTTTTAATTTCTTATCCTTATTTTTCATTTTTAATTTTTAATTTTTAATTTTTAATTTTTAATTTTTAATATTTAATTTTTTAAATTTTTAATTTTTATGTTTTTATTTTTTATGTTTTTATGTTTTTATGTTTTTATATTTTATTTTTTTATTTTTTATTCCGTATTTTTTATTTTTTTGTATTTGTATTTGTATTTTTATTTTTATTTTTTACTTTTTACTTATTACTTTTTATTATTTTATTTTCTTATTTTCTTATTTTTTATTTTTAATTTTTTATGTTTTTATTTTTGTATTTTTGTATTTTTGTATTTTTATATGTTTTTATTTTTTCAATTTTTTATTTTTTATTTTTTATTTTTTATTTTTTATTTTTTTATTTTTTATGTTTTTATGTTTTTATTTTTTATTTTTTTAATATTTCTTAATTTTTTATTTTGTAATTTTATATTTTATATTTCATATTTTATATTTCTTATTTGTTATTTTATATTTTATATTTTTTATTTTTTATTTTTGTTTTTTACTTTTTATTATTTATTTTTTTATTTTTTAATTTTAATTTTTTAATTTTTATGTATTTATTTTTTATTTTTTAACTTTTATTTGTTATATTTGTTATATTTTTTAAATTTTTTAATTTCTTATTTCTTATTTTTTATTTTTTATTTCTTATTTTTAGTTTTGTATTTTTATTTTTAAATTTTTATTTTTATTTTGTATTTTTTCATTTTTAATTTGTAATTTGTAATTTGTAATTTGTAATTTTTATTTTTTATTTTTTATTTTTTACTGTTTATTTTTTTAGTTTTTTATGTTGAATGTTTTTATTTTTGATTTTTTAGTTCTTATTTTTTATTTTTTATTTTTTACATTTTAATTTTCTTTTTTATTTTTATTTTAAATTTTGAATTTTTTATTTTTTATTTCTGATTTTTTATTTTTTATTTTTTATTTGTTGTTTTTAATTTGTTGTTTTTAATTTTTAATTTTTTATATTTCATTTTTTATTATTTCTAATTTAATATTTTATATTTTTGTTTGTTGTTAATTTTTTATATTTATTTTAAATTTTTTATATTTTTATTTTTATTGCAAACAAAAGTTACAGAAAATTCCAACAAAATAAAAAACAAAAAACAGAAAAATAAAGACACAAAAAATAAAAATAAAAAATAAAAAATAAAAAATAAAAAAATTAAAACATAAAAAATTAAGGAATAAAAAATAAAAAATAAAAAATTAAAATGTAAAAGTAAAAAATAAAAAATAAAAAATAAAAAATAAAAACATAAAACATGAAAACATGAAAACATAAAAAAATAAAAAAATGAAAAATAAAAAATGAAAAATGAAAAATAAAACATAAAAAGTTAAAAAATAAATAAATGATAAATAAAAATTTAAAATTAACGTAAAAAATAAAAAATAAAAAATAAAAAATAAAAACATAAAAACATAAAAAAATAAAATCATCGAAAAATAAAAAACAAAAATCAAAAATAAAAAAATAAAAAATAAACTGTAAAAAATAAAAAATAAAAAATAAAAAATAAAACATAAAAATTAAAATTAAAAATTAAAAATAAAATGAAAAATTAAAATTAAAATTAAAAATTTAAAAATTTAAAAATTGAAAAATAAAAAAAAGAAAAAAGAAAATATAAAATACAAAATATAAAAACTAAAAAAATATAAAAATAAAAAATAAAAATAAAAAATAGAAAAATAGAAAAATAAAAAAATAAAAAATAAAATATAAAATATAAAACGTAAAAAATATAACATATAAAAATAAAAAAATAAAATAAAAAAATAAAAAAAGAAATTAAAAAACTTAAAAAATAAAATATAAAATATAAAATATAAAAAATAAAAAATCGAAATATCGAAATATCGAAAAATTAAAAAAATAAAAAATAAAACATATGAAAAATAAAAAATAAAAAAGAATAAACAAAAATTTCATAAACTTTCGATAACTTCATAAATTATCACACATTAATTACGTTCTCATTATTTTAACCTACTTCAACTCACCACATAAACAATATATCAGCTTCAACGCACTTCAACCTACATCAACTTACTTCAACCTAGTTCAACCTATTTCAACCCACATCAAAAAAAAAAAAATACCAACTTTAACCTACCTCAACCCACCTCAACCTACTTCAACCTACTTCACTCTTTTACCCACCCAATTTACCCATGAAAATAACAGACTCTAAAATCTCACATGATACTTTACAAATTATTAAAATTATGAAGGGGGTGGGTTGAAGTACGTTGAAGTAGGTTGAGGTAGGTTGAAGTTGGTTGAAGTTGGTATTTTTTTTCAAGTGGGTTGAAATAGGTTGAAGTAGGTTGAAGTGGGTTGAAATGGGTAAATATGGATTGACCCACGAAAAGAATAGGTCCTTAATAGACACAGTATGCTGAAAAGATATTTATCCAATTACTTGTATACTTTAGGATGGGAATAATAGCAACTTGCCCATAATACTGCTCCCCGCAAGTGGCAATAGCAAAACCTTCTCTTTTTTGTGCCCTTCCGTGTATTTCATGTGTTAGAGAGTGCCTGATTTGTGTCTAAGGGTGCCTGCCTAACATGTGCCCGATACGGTACAAATATGTGAAATTGTGAAGTGCGTAAAGCGGCCCCCTCCCAATAAAAAACCGAAAACACGCGCGCACACACAAAGGGGAGAATCCTTTCAATTGAAATGGCTCATAATAGTAGGGAGGTTTGAGAGTTGACAGCAAGAAAAAAGAACCGTGATACAGAGCAGTTCCAACAAGAAAAGCAATATCAAGATATTAGTGAAGTGGCATACAAGCCAAAGTACAGCAAAAGTAGACCTTGCAAAAATTGATCCGACCTATAGATCCGACCCGAACCCACCCAAAAATTTTAAGTTTTGAACATGATTTTCTTGACCCAAGTCTGAAAAATCCGTAAATTAGCGGGCCAAATCCGATCCGAACCCGAACCCGAACCCGTCTACTTGACCTGATCATTATGACTCTATTTGGCAATCAGCTGTTAATTGTTAGTTGTTTGAGTTAGCTATTAAATGTTTGAGTTAGTTGTTTGTATTAGTTGTTTAAATTAGCTGTTTATTGAAAAACTATTTGGTAAAATTAATTATTTCTGATAAAGTTATGAAACAAAGAACTAATTGTTCAAAAAACTCTTCCAAAAAGCTCATTGAATTAGCTATTTTAAATTAGCTGTTTGGACCCAAAAAGCTCTTCTGAAAAGCTCTTTCACTAAACACCCAGATTAGATTTTTCACTTGATCAAACAGCTAATTTTGGTCAAAAAATCTCTTTTTGCCCAAAAAGCTCTTCAAAAAGCTGTTTGCCAAACACCCCCTATATCCTTACTTTTTGATTTTTCTCTAATTTATCCATCTTAATAATTACAATTAGTCATTTTATTAAATAGTTTAAAAAATATTTTATGACTACCGCATCTATTTACAAATTAAGCAATAATAATCTTATTTTTTCTTCTCAATTCTCTAAAAATAATATTGTATACAACTTTTAAATGAAAAAAATATTAAAAATAGGTATAAAATTGCATGAAATAACTATCTAATCTTTTAAAAGAAGGTAATTTAAAAGAAGACAAGCATTAAAGATGTGCAAGTCATACCATTATGTACTTAGTTAAACAAATATGTCTAATTATTTTTTAAATTAATTAATTTATAATAATTTAAATTTTTTGATGTTATAACTGCAGGATAATATCCTGTGCTTCTTTTATTCAATTTTGTTTATCGTTTTAACTAGTCTTGAACTATAATGCTAGTGGTAGGAAAACAGCTACCCGTTTTATATTGGAGTTGGCCCATTAATAAATTTTTACCTGATTGGATATCGGTAGGTTAGTCAATAAAAATATTAAATTATTAAATAGGCTATTAGCAGTAGGGGTATTCATCGGTCCAAACCCGGGACTGGACCGGACCAAATAAGAGAGAAGTTATGGACCGTGGACCGAACCGAATAAGTTAAGGACTTGACCGGGATCGAACCGAAAAAAGTCGGATTGGACCGGACCGGACTAAATTGTCACGCTAGCAAATTTTACGATATGAAAATTTTATATTTGTTTCAGTATGAACTATTTCAACATATTTTTACCATAAAAAACAAATCAATATTCTTGAATATTTGAGATATTATAAGTTGCAAAAGAAAATTGAAATTGAATAAGTAAAAAGTCGATTTTTAAATTTTTTTTATTTGGTCCTCGGTCCGGACCGGTGGACTCGTGGTTCGGACCGGATCGGACTAAAGACCGAACCGAAAAAATTTGTAGACCGTAGACCGGACCAAATTAGTTCGGTCCGGCCCAGGTTGGTCTTCGGTCCGGTCCCAATTTGGACCGAATAATAAACAGTCCTAATTAGCGGTCAAACTGCTATAACATATTAAAACGCTCTAAATGGGCTGCCCCATAAATGGTCAACCCGATATTGACCTTCTTTCAATATACGGATTAATCTACCTAAAATCAAGTAGGGCTTAATTCTTTGCCAGTCCATACAAGATGTTCACATATTATAATAAAAAGTTTGAATGTTTTTTAATATTCTTTTGAGAAATTACAATTATTATGCCTTTTCATTAAATAATGACAATTTTGAGTAATAAATATGTAGAATTTTTGATTTTGAAAAAAGAAAAATAACTCACAGAAAAAGCGCTCTAAATCCATTGGGTTGATTTGAAACCCGTAAGCTGAAATACACCCGTCTGTATTTTACCCAAACTCGAAATACACCTGACCTATATTTTATCTGAATTCGAATACACCCGATCAATATTTTATCTGCTCATCTGAACTGACAGGTCCAAGTAAAAGCATGAAGAGGGGAAGGGTGCCGGTAGACGATGAGATGTAATGATCGACCCTTGTATTGTTCTAAGTCAATCATAGCGTAGGGAGAAATAGAGACGGAGAGCGACAGAAGAGGGCTAAAGACATTGAACACCATGATTGTAATAGAGAAGAAAAGACCAGTCAAGATTACAGTAACAAAACGTGAAACATATCCCATCATTCATTCTTACCATTCTTCCTCAGCTACCCACCTTCAGTAAATACACTCATATTAGTAACATATAAGAGGGAGGATCGGTGTTCTGTCTGAATATTTTTGCTCTTCACATGATCACATTAGTCATATTCTAGTCCACATGATTTGCACGAAAATTTTACAAAATTCTTACAGCTTGCTTGGAGATTTTATAAGACTCTTCCATACTTTGTAGAATATATTCGACAAGCTTCAATAAAAATAGGGCCAAGGCCTTCCACAGTCCAGTTCTGTTTCACGGAGTTTCACTAGACACTTTTTCCCAACAAATTACACAGCGTTGTTAAGCCTTTTAAAGCTTTACTAAAAGTTTCAAACCATCTCTATAAATCTCAAGACTCATCTATAAATTTCAAGATCTGCAAATTTAGAGCCTTCCTTCACAATTGTCTGCACTGTTTACAAACTTCTAAACTCCTAGAAGTGTCAAAACCCTGCTCACAACTCTTCCGTAAATTTCCAAACCTAATTAAGCCTTCCCTTCCATTACCTTCTCATTCCCTCTACAGCCCTGACCTCGATATACAAAGAATAAAGGATTAGGGGCACTTCAAACCTTAATGAGATGTGCCTCCAAAGTGGATAAAGGATTATGAACTCATCATTGAACTGTTTAGGAAAATGAGTTTTTTTTTGAATAAAAAAAATTATGGGAGACTTCATAGTATAACTCATCGGGACTTTGGGAGCCTCATGTCTCACTGACACACGGAGTAATACACAACTCACAAGTTTATATATATGTTCAAATCTTTAATTATGTCAATATGAGACAATATTCACTTTCATACTTCAATGGAGAAGGAAAAAAAACCACAACTCTACCCTCAACTAAGAGTAGGATAGTAAGGTAAGTCTCGCTAAACAAAAACCTTGATGGTAAGCAGGCGTATTTTTCTTTTTTTTTTGAGGGGGGCATAAAAAAATAATTAATTAATTAAAAAGGGGGCATAAAAACTTAATTAATTAATAAATTAATTAATTGAGTAGATATATGAGAAACATAAAATTCCGAGATTGCATACAGTTCTTAAGATAACCCTAAAATTTAAAACTTTAAACCTACAATTGTGCATTTCTCCTTCTGTGTTCACTGTCGCGAAAAAAGAAGTGCACAGCATGCTGGCCACACACAACACACTCAGATACCCCAAATGGAAATGTTGACACATGGACAATGAAGACACGCTCAAGACCTAGTGTAGTAAACAAACAACTCAAAAGCTGCGCCAGCTAAAGCTGAAGCGACTACACATCGTGGCCACGCAATCGTGTGTACGCGAAGAAACAAACAAGGTGACATCCCAGTTTGGACGGTCATCCCCATAATTAGGGCAAGCAAGAATACGGTTGGGGTCATTTCAGGCGTGAATAAATTGAACTAACCAGCATTTCACATCCGGATTCCATTTGAATTGTAAATCAGACACTCTATCTAGTTCCGAACCCAGACTCACATATTTGATGTTCGAACTTGATTGTCAGAATGTTCAAATTTGTGATATGAATTTTGAATATTCAGACTAAAATTTTATTTGACCGAACCCGAATCCCATTTGTCAATGGTCGGACACGGTTCTCTGAAGTTGTTTTTATAAAATTTTCTAGAGAATTTCTACCAAAATTCACATAAACTTAGGCCCTGTTCTTTTCATGGTTTAATGAATCCAATCCACTCCTTCCCATACTTACCTACTTCTTCCCCCCTTTTCCACTCTTTCCCACACTTAAACAAAAATACCACTCCTTCCCACCCTCACCCACTCCTTCCCCCCTTTCCCACACTCCTTCATTCAACTCCCCCACTTTATTCAACTCCTTTCAACTCCTGCCCACTTTCACCCACTCCTTTCCCCCCTTTCCCACACTCAAAAAAAAAATACCACTCTTACGAACTCTCATCCACTCATTGTCCCCTTTCCCACACTCACTCACCCCACACCCATCATTTTCCACTGAAAAAAACAGGGCTTAAATTCGATGTCCGAATCCGATTTTCCGATTGTTCGAATTTGTCCGAATCCAAAATGGTTCAAAAATGACAACCCAAACCCAACCCAAATTTAAATTCGAACATGACCAATTATCCGAATTTTAAATTCAGAAAAATTTTGTATTCATACCTAATTAATTCGGATCAGACAAATTCAAGTAATCGAATCGGACGAATTTTTAGTGTTCATGAAAGACACTCCCTAAGAATCTTGGCCAACTTTCATGTTAGGAGAACTTAGAGACACCGCAATTTGCTCATTTGCACCTAACATAGTACTTGACAAAGTACATGGTAAAAACGAAATGTTGTACGCAATAATTAAGCAGGGCTTGATTGAACCAAACACTATTTGTGTCACAATAAAAGATGCCCCAAAAGACAGGTTAAGACATTTGTTTCATGCTGACAAATAAGAGTACATAAATCAACCTTTCCAAAATGAATGTCCGACATCCTGCTGTTCGCACCTAGGACATTCTGCAATAATTTTTCTGCTTTCCTAAAATCGCGACGTTTTAATTCAAGTCTATTGAAGTTATTTGGACAGAATTATGCAAGCATGGAGGAAAGAGGAAAAGCCTGTGAATTGTGACTTGGACAAAAAAGAAAAGACAACATGAACAAAATTTATTCCCTGCATAGGACTAGAAACAGAATTTTCCTAAATCTATCATTATGCAGTATGGAAAAACAATTGCATTGTATCAAATATACAGAGAAATCATACAACTAAAAATTCAGAGTATGGTAAAACTTGCACTGCATCAGGCACCTGTTACCTCCAATGTAGAAGAAGATGAATTAGCTCGGTCTGCATCTATCATTGACTTAATGTAGAACTCACCTGCCTTATATGAAGATCTCACCATGGGACCAGAAGCCACATAGCGGAATCCCTGCAAGACAGTGAAAGCATTAAAAAGCAGGTCAAGTCTCTATTGTATGCCCCCAAGGATACACCAGGTCCAGTGTCTACTTTAAGCAAACATGAAGGGGATAATCCTTCTCAGAGGCAATTAAAAGCAAGGTGTTCACCAACCAACAACAAATGATGGCTACAGCTTATCTCCAAAAGACTGCTCCCCAGATCATAGCCAACCAAGTATTTTAATTTGTCTATGCATTTCAAATAATGTAGCGAAATAACAAAATATTAACCCATAGTTCCACCTAGGTGAAGTGGGAGAGAGGGCCATACGTATTCTGCTTTTCCCTTCAATTGCTAGAGCGCTGTTTAGATCAGATCATTATACGTATATTAGGGCAGTGCCATGTTTGAGACGACTGTTTATCGAATAATATAATTTGTTGCTTGACACATGCTATTTATGCCTACATAGGGCAAAAATTGATATAGGCAGCAGATCATACCATTTCCATCCCAAGAACTCTATATTTCTCAAAAGCCTCAGGAGTGATGTACTCGGATACTGGCATGTGGCGTTTTGAAGGTCTCATATACTGACCAAAGGTCATCACATCAACACCAGCAGCTCTCACCTTTTCCATAGTTCTCACTACTTGGTCAGGGGTTTCACCACAACCCAACATTATTGATGTTTTGGTTAGAGTACCAGGAGGAGCATACTCTTTAGCCAACTTCAAGACATCAATAGACTGCTTAAAATTTGCACGACGATCTCTAACTACACTCTGAAGCTCTTCAACAGTCTCAATGTTGTGTGCAAAAACATCCAGTCCAGACGTAGACACTTTCTCAACACAAACAGGGTCACCACGGAAATCAGGAACTGCAAAAGTTAAAGATTGTCAGTAGACAACACAAAATAGCCATTTTGAAAAAAAATGTAGGCATAAAAATGACAGCACGTTTCACATCTCCAAGTCATTTCTCAAGTGGACTCCACAGTTGGCTCCTTCAAGTTGCATCACACAAACAATCACTGGCATTTAAAAGGTAAACAAAAAAGAGAACTCTGTGTAGTTAGTAACTTTCACACAGTGTTAGGGAAGAAGGCACAAAAGTGAAGATGTATAAGGCCTCTATCAATAATGAGTCTTAGCATCAGGATGTCTTCAGCAAGTTCTGCAATTAGGTCCAGAACCATTACACTCTATACAGCACCAGTCACAAAAAACCAGTGACAAAAAGGGGAAAGACCTCCTTCCTCTAATGCATCTATCATCTCAGTCAAGATATTTTGAAGAATATCGAACTAATCAAGCACACGACTAAACATGCTTAAGAAGCATAACACTCTAACTTCCCTTGATTTGAATTTTGCTGTGGGACGAAAAAGCGGATGGGATAACCAAGTATAAAAGAAATAGTTCATTACAAAAATAGAAAAATAATAATAATAAAATCCGTTCTTGAACATATAACATGAACATAGTTTAGAAATTAGAATGCATATAGATGCTAATAATACCAAGGGATTCTATGAGCATGGTTGGCTTCAAAATCTTCAGCTTCTGAACAGTTTCAGCAAAATGACCACTTCCCTGATCAGGTAAGTCATCCCGGTCAACACTTGTAATTACCACATAATCGAGGCCCCAGGATGCAATAGCCTCAGCAACATTGGTTGGTTCATTTGGATCTGGAGGCGGCGGAGTTCTTGATGTCTTGACATTACAGAACCTAAAGAAAGAACACATTTCATGTAAATTGTTTAAATAGTCTGGAAAAAAAGCCGCCCCACCCCCCCCCAAAAAAAAGGTGCGGAAAACCTTAGCAGAAAGAAGGAAATATAAAAAAAAAAACTATTCAAGAGGATGCAAAGTTTATTGGCACTTGCATTGACTAGAAATGATACAAAGTACAGCATTGCCCAATTGCTTAAACACACACGGCCATTATTTGCAACAACATAACAAACTAACTAGAAAGGAAGTCAAATACTTCCAGCCTCACCCAGTTTTTTTTTTTTTTTTTTTTGAATTTTTTTTAAAAAAAAGAAGCCCACATCCAAGCCTCCAGAGTCCATCCCATCAAAAAATAGGACACAAATAAAGAAATTTTCAGGAAAACCATCACAAGTTACGGTGAAAAAAAATGGTGCCTGTACACACAGCCTTGTCCAGTAATCTATAATCATATATAATGTAATAGCCATTTCTTTTAAATGTAAGAGACAATTCCAATGACAACATTCCCAGACAGCTAGGTGCAGCATTTGATTCTTTATACAAGCATTACCAAAAGGTACTCCAACCCATACATAAGGAAGATGCAACCAGCAATTTCAGCTCAAAGGTTCCTACCTCATATATAAGAGTATTATAACCACCACTCACCAGCACAACTCCTTCATCCCCCAAACCCAAAAAAAGGATAAGAAGAAACAAATTCTGACACTACAAATTGAAAAGTTAAAAACAGCTATATTGGCTTGTCCGCCAGCTTCTGGATAGCGCTAGGGCACAAAAGAATGAATGTATGGCATCAATTCAAAGATGTGACTTCTCAATAGATTACAGTCCTTCCAAAATACAGTGCTCCATCTGCCCCCACAAATATGCCTCACTAGCTAGTGTGAGAGGTCTCTAAAAAGTCATCATTGTACATTGGTAATAGTACTTGGCTCTATTTATCCACCCTGAAATCTATTTCTTAAATTCTACATCATTAAAAACTGAAAGTTTCACTGTCTTACTTGTGGAAAAAGGAAGCACTAAACATCATACCATCCATCCACTACACGACTGTCTTACTTGTGGAAAAAGGAAGCACTAAACATCATACCATCCATCCACTGCACGGTACATGGAATAGCATTGCCAGGGAGCCCTATAGATAGAGGGAGGGAGGGGGGTGTTCTTGGGTAAGTTTCGTCACTGGGAAGTGGTTCAGCAGGATCCACACTACGTTGTGTGGCATTGTTAAAACCCAAGTAGATATGAAATTTATATATGCTTTCCAAATAAATGAAAAATACATTGGATCTGTGACATGCATCATGCACAAACTTGCCAACCAACATTGATAAGCTTCATCTATCAACCATTCAAAAGCTCAATTTAAGATTGACTAGAAAACAAAACAGGATTTGCATACGGACTTCTTTTGGCTGCCCAAAAGTTTGCTACTATATTGTTGTGGTGTTCTTGGTGTTCTAATGCCAACAACCTCTATGCAATTCAAGGATAAGGCTTTTACGACATCCAATTCCCCCCCCCCCCCCCCCCCCCCCCCCCCCCCCCCCCCCCCCCCCCCAACACAGAGAAAAAGAGAGAGAGAGAGCAAAAAAAATGCATCTGCCTCCCCAGGACAACAAGGTATGGCTTTGTATTTCAATTTTGATTAAATCTACAATAAACTAGAAAAACAAAATGGTATTTCAGGTTCTTCATTGAAGACCTTGTACACTAACCTAAATAAGGATGATTCGCGCTTAGAAAAATCAGAAGCTGTTGAGATTGCAGACAGACTTTTTATGGGTTATAACTAATTGTCGATTTGAGACTTTTCACCTTTTGTGTTTTGATCCCTTAAATCATGTTTGCCCTCCAGGGAAAACAAAAACAAAAAATCAATCAGAATTGAAGTAAGGACATGATCACAGAAAACTCCAAATTCCTAAATGATTTCACTATTTCAAATATCTACAACTCAAAAATGTGACTCCATAACGTCATGCCTAAACAATTGGGCATCAAACTACAGTAAAGAACAACGTCATTCAATTTAAAGTACTCCATAAGCTCCTGTGACACAGCCGAATAACGTTGTGTGGGAGCCCCAGAAAGACTAGGGGAGGGAGAGCGAAAGGAAGCATTTGCTAGACAGTTATTGTTTGAAGATAAGAGGTTATTCTTCGCCAGATACGTGAATGGGAGCAGCAAGGTGCGGATACAGAGGGAGGTCAGACAGCAAGAAGCTTTAGACAAAGAAAGTTCACCATGTTCATTAATAATCTGGCCAACAGCATTGACAGTTTTGCATGAGGAAGGATTTTTTCTTTTGAAAAATAAGGGGCACTCAATTATTACATCCCGCGAAAGCTTTGGAAACATAAGAGTAACAGAGTTGTGTTTTGCTTTTGTTAGATTTAGAGAAAGAGATAGCATTGAAGAAGCTGCTAGTGAGATGAATGGTCAGTGTCAAAAGGGGAATGCAAATTTCAGTTGATTGGGCAAAGTACCAGAAGAGGACAACACTTTATCCTCAAGCAGAAAGACTGCTGATTGCTGAATAGGAGGGGCCATATAAGAGAAATTAGCCTATGATTGATAAACAAGCTAGAATAAGCAAAGAAGCTGATGGAGAGCAGAAATCAATTCTGTGAGTTAAAGGCTCCACCAGCAAGTAAAACATTTAGTGGTTAAAGAAGAGTTTAGTTTGTGACTCCAGCATTCCTTTGGAGGCTGGAGCTTTTGACTATGTGTCAAACTGAAAAATCAGGGGAAGTTCAAGTTCATAATCACCTTTGACTCAGACAAGGAAGCATTAGGGGTCTCTGCAGATCAAAGCGACTTCGAAACAGATTCTCTCAATTTAGAATGTGGATGAGAGTGAGGTTTGTCATTCTTGCAGAACGCAGATGGAGATCATAGGCCTTCTTCCTCATGGGTGGAACCAGGGAAACGTCACAATTAGCAGAAATTGAAAGCCTTGGGGGAGTAGAATATTCAAAATTTGAAATCATCAGCATCAAGAGGAGTCCTGATTGATAGCCCCCACCTAGCTTTCGTAGATGAAGATGTCTTGTTCAGCATAGGAACTAGGAGCTAGAATAAAAGTTCTTAAAAATCCAATTCTTGCTTCCTCAACTGGGGTCCATTGTAAGTTTGTAACAATACTAGCCAGAAGATAACAAATCAATATTGCAAGCTTTGATTCTTTGGGCCCCAACAACCCTGTGGACCCTGAGTCTGATGACGTGGAGGCTGCAAAGGACAGTCAAGTGGGTAAGCCCTCATTCAATGACATCTCTGTTACTAATTCAAATGAGTTGACAACTGCAGTAGAGAAACAGGCTTCCAGCAGTAGAACTGTTAGAAAGGAGCTTCCTCGGAAATTCCCCCTTGCAGTAAATGCTAATCCTGACCAACAGATGCAAGCACTGGGTTTGGTCTGGAAGACAAAATCAATTGAGACTGACCATGAGAGTAACACGGTTCAAATTTATGAGACTACCCTACAGGGGCGGTAATGAGCAACATCAAATTGATATTCTAACAAGCTGACTGGCATTGATTGACAAATGGGAAAGGGAAGAAAGACAGAAAGAAAGAAAGAAAGAAAGAAATTGATTTAGGGTGTGGGGAAGCTAAGGCAAAAACAGATTAAAAAAATATTCAAACAAGCTGATCAAGGCATTGGAAGCAAAGTCTCAATTGAAAAACAAAAGATGTCTTTGGAAGCCTTGAATGTACATAAGGCTGTCGACCTAAAGGTCCTGGATGGCGCTGATAGTGCCATAATCAATGTAATTAGGGAAACCTCGTCCAAGGCAAGGATAAAAGCAATTGCAGTTGATATCAAACATGACACATTTAGCAAGGGACACAAGGACGCAGGCATGTGTAGAAGATGAAATCAGAAAAAGAGAATATTTACAACTAACCCTCCTATTGTTGGATTTCTTAGCACAAAGCATGGTACTTCTATTCATCATATTAGAACCTGTGAAGTTTAGGTTCTTATGGAAAGCAACATACTGCAAGATGCATGCAGTTCAGAGAGGTGGGTGGGCTTTTAATTCATGGAAATTAAGCTTTTATTTTTTGCAATGAGCACTCTGCGAATCTTGTCAAGTTGTTATGCTTCCTCAAGTTAGGGATAGATTGCTGGGTTGAAGCTAGGCCAGACAAGTTCTCTTCTAGCCCAGGGGAGACGGTAAGATGTCTTCATGTATTGACCAATTGGGCTAGCGAGCAAGTCATTGTATAATAGTTTCAACGCTTAGACGAAGCTTATCCATAATGTTCATTAAAAAGAAAAATTCCCCGAGCTTATGCTTACAACAAGGATCGCATTCTTACAACCAATACAAATGCCCCAAATTTCTACCCCCTCTGGTTCACCGTGAACATCCTACTTCTCTACGTTATTCGGTTTCAAATTAACATTATCAGAAGTCCATTCATAAGACTGTTTCCATTGAATCACCTCTAAAACGATTTAGCATCAGCTCTTCCATATCTGCTAAATCTTTCTACAATTCAACCAATGCGATCACATGAAGCTCTAAAACAGGCCAACATTATAACAATCCGAAATTCTAAGGTAGTCTGCCACTGAGTTGTAGACAATACCAAAACACATTTCACACAAATCCAGGGAAAATCACCACAAAAATCAATCAAAACATACCTGCATCCGCGAGTACAAGTATCACCAAGGATCATGATAGTAGCGGTAGCAGTGCCAGTCTCACCACCAGACCAACACTCCCCCAAATTAGGGCATCGAGCCTCCTCACAAACAGTATGCAAATTGAGCTCCCTCAACTTCTTCTTAATCCGGGTGTATTTCTCCCCACCAGGAATGGACTCCTTCATCCATTTAGGCTTGGGAAGAGGCTTCTTCTTCGTGCCGACTTCGACGGAGTACTCATCCTTGTTCTGCAATCGGATGAAGTCCTCAAGGGTTGGGGATTCCGCGGCCAGGCGACGCCGGAGGGATTCTAAGGTTTGCGATTGGGGTTCGGTGATGGTGGTGGTGGATTTTGGGCGAACTTGGAGAAGAGAGAAAATGGCCGAGTTTTTGCGGTGGTTGTTCCGGCGGAGGTGGCGGAGGAGGGGAGTTATGCCAGGATGCATCGCCCTTTGAGCTTTTCTCTTTCCTCCGATCTTTTTCCTCCGACGACGATGGCGTTTCTGCTTTCCCCCAATTTCTGTCAACCGCCGGAGTAGAGAGAGTGAGGGGGTTGGGTTGTTGTGTGTCCCCCCTTTTTTTTTTGGGCTTTATGCGTTTTTCTTTTTGTTTTTTTTTTCCCAACTGAGATTTTTCCGGTTCAACAACGACTGTTTCCCGCTGTACGCCTGTTCTTCAGCGTTTTGGGATGGCTATTAGCAAGTACAAGTAGACGAGTTTGAAGCAGTTTGCATTAATAATTAGCAGATAGGAGCGGATAAGAGCAGATTGGAGTATTTTGAAATATTTTTATTGTGATTCTTCTAATGTTATGATTATATGATAATTTATGTTGAATATACCACATTTTTGTAATAATTACTGTATAATAGATTTACGAAAATAATGTAACAGAAAAGTTAAATGCCATCGTAATACACTACCAAACGTTAGCATATGATAACCATATGCCTTTCTTTATAACTAAAATTAGCATACATTGTAATTATTGTTTCTCGATGTTGAAATCATATTAGCTATTGTATGTCTACATTCATTCATTTCTTGCTTGTTTCACGTATCATACAACCCAATGTTGGGGATGGTTGTAATGTTTACCGGCTTCGGTAAAATTGGTATCCCTTTTTCATGTATTCGGATGAAGTTGTGTAACGTGCAACATGATATAATTATATCAATTTGTCGTTCTCTACTCCCTTGAGGTATTCTGTCCTTGAAGATCTTCCAAGTATTCTTTAATACTCAAAATATTCTCTCGATGAGGTTGGAGCAGGTAAAAGCGGGTTAGAGCAGATTGGAGCAAGCTTGAGCAAGTTGGAGCAGATTTGAGCAGGTGAAAGTAGGTTTGACTAGCAGATAGGAGATTTGAGCATATTTAAGCAGTTTCGAGCAGGTTGGAGCAGGTAACAAGTGCAAAATATTGAAAACGAACAGACTTTATAAGTCCCATCTCGCATGGCTAGGGAAAATCTAGAGGTAGGCAGTGTTATACTTGTTAATGTCATTATGTAAAAGTTGATTGAAAGATTCACATAAAAAATTTTGAGAAAACCTTTTTAGAGTTGAGAGTTGAAACTCTTGAACGTAACATTCTTCAGTTGTTGATCATAATCAACCGATGATGACACTTTTATTTTTTTTTTAATTTTTTGGTGTGAAGGGTAACAAGCTTTACAAAATATAAAGTAACTAACCCATTTCTGATCACTAACTACAAAGCAGACTTCTTTTAGCATTGACCCAATGTTAAGAGAACTGACTCGATGATCAATCGGGATAAATCAGCATGACCCAGTAGACTCTATGCTAATTTATCTATAGGTTTCCAATGAAAAAAAATTTAATCCAAATATTAGTAAACGCATGCTATATTTCTTTATACTAGGGTTATACCCTTGCGATGTAAGGACATAATTCAAACTTTTTAAAATATATTTATAAGATAATAGATAGTTTCTTTTCGAATAGTAAAAATAAATCGATATGTCAGATTATTTAATTATCAAAAGTCGAACACTTTGCTATATTCTTTTTTTTTTTTTTTTGGTTGTTGTAACAACATCTTTTTCATTCTTAATTTGAACTCATTTTTTTAATTTTATTTGCTCAGTTTTTTATTATTAAACGATTATATTTTTGCAGAATAAATTTTATTACTAAATAGTAACAACTATATGACATTGGGTCACTTTAAAATAAAGAATTGATATTGCATTATAAAATAATTATTTTTTTGAGTTACTATTATTTCTTTTTCTTTTTGCATTAAATTATTTTAAATTCCTTTTATATATGTATCATAATTATTTATTTACTACTGCTTAAAAATTATCTAATATATGAAATGCCTTTTCTTTTGTGGGCAAGTTTTAGTAGATAAAATGGATCAACTTTTTTCTTTATAATTGTTGTTTTAAATTCAATTAAATATAAATAAGTAATAAAAATGTATCAATTTTAATAGTAGCAATAATTTTATAACAGCATAATTATTATTTTTTTGAGTTATTATGGTTTCTTTTATTCTTTTCCTTTTAAATCACTTAAAATTCCTTTTGTTTTTATAATATAATTATTTATTTACTATTGTTTTGTCAAAATTCTCTAATATCTGTAACATCTATTTTTATGGGCAAAACGTTACGGACCACCTTTTTACTTTATTAATGCAATGAATATCTTATTATAGTATATTAATAAATATATAAGATATGCAAAACTTATTTTTTAAACTAAATATAGCATTGCATTAGTTAAATCATAAATAGATATTTATATAGCTAATTAATTCTACATGGAATTACATTTAGCATCCTAAGTGGCATGACACATAGCACTCATACATTGATTCCATCCAACTTATATATATATATATATATATATATATATATATATATATATATATATATATATATATATATATATATATATATATATATATATATATATATATATATATATATATATATATATATATATATATATATATATATATATGTAGCATTGTATTAGCTTAGCCTACATAGACCATTATGAAGTCAAGTAATCCTATGTGGTATTATACATGTTATCCTATATATCACTTATATATTGATTCTATTCAACTTTTAATATATATATATATAGGGTTATACCCTTACGATGTAAGGATGTTAGTCAATTTTTGTCTTAATAATGTAATATTAGTATAACTAATTAATAAAAATATATTTTTTTAGAAGTAGATTAACAATTTTATAATAGCATAATTATTGTTTCCTTTATATTTTTCTTTAAAATCACTCTAAATTTCTTTTGTTTTCATATGGTAATAATTTACCGTTTGCCCTTTTTTTCATAATTATTGAACACGCCACAGTGTAATTAATTTGTGATGGATATTTTTAGGAGTTAAAAGGACTATATTTTAATTTAACTTAATTTCATAAAAACTGTATTACAATCTTATAGATTACTCTACATAAGATATATAAAAATCAACCCTAGATGAATATTTATATAGAATCTAACACAATTTTTGTACATGTTGTCTTATATATCATTCATAAATTATCTTATATGATTAAATTGTTATATGGCAATATGATATTACTCATTTACAATGACCTCAAGATCTAGACTTCCAAAAAAAAAAAGCAGTAACAAATAAAATTAAGGTAAAATTTGATTCTTTTATCTAACTCTATTCTTTTAATATTGAAAAATAAAATGAATCAATTTGAAATACAAAAACATCAATTATTGTACACCAAGTTAATCGCATGAGGACTTACTCAAAAAATAAAAAGAGTTAGGAGTATAAAACCATCCAATAAATAATTAAGTTAATAGCATATAATAAAATCTAATTAATAGCATTAATGTTGATTAATATGTCTCCACTAATATCCACCAATTGCAAGTTGCCAAGTCATCAACTTGTGCCATGTGAGATGCCACATGTCATTCACACATTGTTCGTATCCAACTTTTAATATATATATATATATATATATATATATATATATATATATATATATATATATATATATATATATATATATATATATATATATATATATATATATATGTTGCCTTGCATAATAAGATTGACGTGAAAACTAGTAGTGAGTCATTTCAAATAACCCAAGGATCAGATTAAAAAGGAATGGCCCAAGGAAAAGCCATCCATTAGAGCCCAACCAAGAAAACCTTAAAAAAAAAAAAATTTAAAAAACAAAAGAGTGAGTAATGTTAAAGAAAGCTAAATAGATCAAAGTCGACCTGACAAAACTAACCTGATCTGAATGACCCGAAATCAAACCCGAGCTGACATCCAAAAGAGTTGAATCGATCTCAACCCAAAACCCGAAATTGAACCGACCCAAAACCGAACCAACTCGAAATGATATTGACCCGATTTGACCTGAAATTCGAACTAACCCGAAATTTTATTGATCTGATATAGACCTGAACACAAAATGACCAAATGAAACCCGAATCGACTCATAGCTGAACGCTCCAACCCGAATACGGTTGATTTGAACCCAAACCAACCTGAATTTGAGTTTAACTAGACCTGATTTTAACCCAATCCAATTTAAACTTAAAGTAGTGAGTGATTATACTAGTTACACAACTTCACTTGATATTTAGGATGTGAATGGCGAAAGCAAATGACAAAACCTTACTTTGAACAAATGAAATAATGCAATTGCAATTTTATAAGGAAATGGCTTAATAAGGATTTGATTCATTTGAATAACAAAAACAGAAGTATAGAATCAAGCAGTTAAAGTTATTCTATGTTTTATGTTGATTCAGCACAACTCTTCGATTTGTTTTTAATTGATTTGGTGGTTAGGGAAAGGGAGGACTTATAACACTATTAGTTCATTTACTTGATTACTTTCCTATGTGATGCATTTGGAGTAACCCAATTGAAACTAAATCTTGGATGAATAGGAAGGAGGCGATTCATACCGAGCCAAAATTCAAATTGATATGACATTTTTTTGGTGCAAGATTAAAAAGTAATTTAATTAAAATATAATCTTGGACGAATTAGAAGGAGATTAAAAACTAACTCACTCACGGCCATATAACCTCTATCTAGGTCGTCTAAAATTCTACGACTTATATAGGCGTGTAAGATATTAAACTCAAACCATATATAAACTAACCCAATTGAAATACAAGTCAACTAGAAAGCAACCCGACCCAATTTCTACCCGATCCAAAATTTACTCGAATGTATAACCGAAGCCTACCTGAACTGACTTTGTAACCCACACCCAAATTGACCTAAAATAGATTAACCCAAAGGTGACCTGATCAGAACTTCACCCGAACCGTACCTAAACCCTAATCGAAGTCGATGAACTCGAACTTAATCCGAACCAAAGTTAAGCTGAATCAAACCTGAACCCGAATTAAAATTGATTAACCCGAATATAACCCGAACCGAATGACCTGTTTGCTTAGTCTATTCAAAAGGCCCATGAGTAACTAGTCTCTTTGCTAATTTTTAGGGCTTCTTCAAGTCTGCATTCCTTCACTGCAAAATAGCAAAGCAAAGTGGTTCTTCCCTCTTCACATCCAATCCACTTAATGGCAGATCTTATATGAGAGAGAGCGAGAGAGAACTGGCCTCAGACTCTATTGTCGAAGCCTTGCCTCTCTTTCTAGCAACTAATATGCGTGTTCGGACCAAATTATGGTTCGGTTCTCACTCCAACCTGTTGAACTAGCCAGTCTAATCTGGTTCTCATAATATTGCATTGGCTTAGAGAACTTAAAGATACTATAACATTAAAACTTAAGCTTCTCCATTCTTCCGTATGAGGACATGAAACTTCTTTTATCAAAGTTGAGTCTAATGATCATTATTCTTTTGAATTAGACTACATTCATTGTGCATCTATCACTTGAATCTCTTGCATTACTTACAAGCTTCCCTGCACCATTCAAATGAGTTAGAGTTACATAATGCAACATCATACATCTCCCTAATAAATTTGTTACATTGGTTTATTTCATAACTCTCTTCTTCTACCTAGACTAAATAGTTCTTCCTTTTATTTTATTCCCTTTCTTTCTGGGCACTTTGAGCTTGGGCAAGGAACTGAAAGGCATATGTCACATCATCCTTTCTGCACGTAAAGTCCATTTCCTACGCAAGTACATCTATCATATTGTTAGTAATTAAGGAATGTCCCATTGTGATCTCTACAAATTCACCATTCTATTTATCTAAATTATTATTATCTCTTTGTTAAGATCGAACAACTAAGTAGATTATTGTTCTGCTATCATAAGATCCATTTGCTCTTCCTTGTGTAATTCTTTTATACAGCGAGTGAGATACCCACATGGATCTTTGTGAGCACGTTTTGTTATATTTCATTGAAAAGTGAAAACAACTTCTAGAAAACCAACAATATCCATGATGAGATGACTGAGAAGTGGTAGAGTCAATATTTTTTGTACCTTTTACTGTTGCATGTGTAGGTTAATATCAAACCTATACACACACTAACTCTATCAAAGTCCATGTCATAAGTATTTCTCATCTCATAATTTTACTTAGTTCCTTGACTGCAGGCATTGCAACCAAATTTGTTTTCCCCCAGAAGTTTATGGGTTGGAAGAAGTAATAAGTGATACTTCTCTAGGAGGTCCTATATTCACTATCTTTATTTTAGGGGTTTTGGTTGGCTTTTCATATTCAATATTGTTCCAGCCTTTATACCTAAGTTTCTTTTTTTGTGCCCGAGTAGTGCTTGCATAGAAGTTCATTTTCTTGTATGATTACTTTCTTTCTCTAAACCCTGCAATTCCCTTCTGCTAGCCTCAAATTGAAGCTTTCGCTTTCAATTTTTACACTTTCCTTTGCAGTCTCAAGGTTTTTCAACTTAATTGGAGCAACTTCCTTCAAGTAACTAGAACTTGATGAATGTTTTGCAAACCAAAAGTTGTTTTTGCTCTCCTAAATTGAGCTTTGTATTGCTATGTTCAAGTTCTATAACCAAAGAACAAAATGTCATGGCTGACTTAAGCTTTTCCTTGTTTGAACTTCAACACAACCAGGCTAAGATTCAAAGAAATAGCCAAATCTTTGAAGAGATCCTCTACTATATCTAAAATAATACAATTAAAGTAAAAAAAACTTAATACATGCTATCAACTTAAATTGAATTAAAATGCTAACTTTAACAACATCTAGGGCATGTTCTTTTCAACTTATGGTAAGTACTGATTATTATCATTCAACAAATTTAAGTATAGTTCAGCACAATCAAGTAGAATTCAATACAATTCCACATAATTCAGCTCTTGTAAAAGTACTTAATTGATTAGATTATGATTAAATCCAAATAGCCTATTCTTTATAAGTAATTGAATTTATTTTACTATAATATAAAAAGGTTTATTATTGTTAGTGTAAAATTCAATTAAAATTGATAAAATTTTTACATTATGTGACGACATAAATTGTTCACACTTTTCAGCATAAAACATAAAAACAATTAATATAATTACATTCTTAAAATGCATATTATTTGATGAATTATTATAGAATTTTTAAAATTTAATAAACCCAACTTTGGGGGGTCAGAAAAATAATAAGCCGAACTTGGAAATAGTTTCCAATAGTGTGTACTTTTGGGTGGATTATTTCTAGTATACCGCCAGCGAAGTTGATGCATGAACTTAATGAAACTTAAGTAGAGCTTCTTTACAATATGGTTTGAGAGCTTGATTTAATGAAAATCAATAGAGTCATGAACAAGAATAGATAATATGTAAGGGATAAAGGTAATGCCCCCACCCAAGCTAAGGAGGACACATCCTCTAGACCATACAGGTTAACCTACTAAGTCTAGAATAAAGTGGAAACCATTTAATTAACAACCTAACTCAGATTGATTAAATAAGATTTGAGAGAGTGTTTTGAGTAAACATGAAACTATGCTTTTTCATTCAACCAAATGTTGCTATTACAAACTTGAAAACTGAGGATTTATACTATCCAAACCTTTTCCACCAAAAGAGAGGTTTCTTTCATGCTTAGGAAAACTCTAAGCAAGATTAAGCAAAGTAAAGTACAATTTAAAAACTTAACTAAACTAAATATAAGTGAGTCTAGTTAATACATAGCTATACTAAACTCAAGCTTGAATATGTTTAATGAATGCTAAGAGATCCACTTGCACATGGCAGATAGAGAATGGTTGCTACTGCTGGTTACTTCACGACAAGCCAATCAGACTGCAACATGCTTTCGCTCTCTTTGTTTATTAGCCAACTTGACTTTTAAAGCTACAAACTCTTCATGATGATGTTCTTGGTCATCTAAGGAGGCCAGAAAGCAAGCAAGCTAGTCACCAGACCCTTCATGTGAGGAAAACCCATCACAAAGTCAAAATAGGCTCGCAGTTGGGCATTAAACTTGCCTAAGTTGGCTTTTCAAATCATACTTGATTTAGGCATGATTTTTATGCATGATTAAGTACCCTAGGATGTTAACAAACACCTTGAATAGAAAAATTAGTCCTAAATAAGGTTTTGATAGGAGAGTCAACTGGAATCTCAAAGCAGGCCAATAAGGAGCCAAAACTACAAAGGTCAACTTGATGTAGCTGAACCACCAGGAAGAACTTGACTTAGCCTTGGTTTATCCATATGAACTGATACTGCAGAATGTTGACTAATATCGTAGACAAAATATTGATCCTAATTGAGGGCCAAGGCGGTGAGCCAATCAAAAACTCAAAACCAAGCAGAATTGATCCAACTCTGTGATACTTGTTCTTTTGGAGCAATTGAGCACAATGCCTTAAACATAACAAAAAGTTGACTTAACCAGTTAAACTAAACTCCCAAACAAAGTATGACTCTTCGATAAGAAGGCTTACAAACATCACCAATGATATTATCCAAAATGGTTCCCAATTCAGGGTTTATAAAGGAGAACAAGGTTAAGATTTGAGTACTTAGAGCTTGGTTACCTTCTCTCCTTTTGGCATTGCCAACACCTTGCTCTTGTGAGTCTCTCGTGGTACTATGTTCTGCATCAACCTACTTTTGCTCAAGAGGATTTGCCCTCAAATCTAAAGGGTCTTCAAAGTTGTCCTCCACATAAGGACTTAGATCACCCACATTGAAGGTAGCTAAAATAGCCATGTCCCCTAGAAGTTGGAGCATGTAGGCATTGTCTCCAATTGTCTCAATGCCCTCGAATGGACTATACCCTCTTGACCTGAGCTTGTTCTTTCTTATGGATGGAAATATCTTTTTCCCTAAATATAGCTAAACTCTAAGTGCTTGTGGTGTGTGTTTGACCTTGCTTTATAAGTTGCATTTGCCTTCTCAATATGTCCCCTAACCTGCTCATTTAACTTCTTAATCTATTTGGCTCTCACCTAAGCCTCATGGCTCACTCTTGACTCACTTGAAATAAGCAACAAGTCAATAGGAGTGAGGGGGTTAACTCTATACACACATTCAAAAGATGACTGTAATGTGGCATAAAAAGGAGCCCCATTATAAGCAAATTCAGCATGTTAAGTCCTAATCTTTTAATCTCTTACTAACTAACCTCCTAAACAAAGTAGCAAGAGTTTAATTAGTTACCTCAGTTTGTCCATCAGTTTGAGCATGACAAGTCATACTAAACAAGAATCTAGTACCAAGTGGCTTCCATAAGTTCCTTCATAAGTGAGATAGGAACTTGAATCCCTATCAAAAATAATGGTTTTAAGCACACAATTAGCCTAGTGATCTATTTGAAATAGAGCTCAGCAATGTAGGAGGCATCATTGGTTTTGCAACATTGAATGAAATGAGTCATCTTAAGGACCTATCCATAACTACCATGATTGCATCTTTGTCCCTTTAAGTCCTAGGGAGGGCTACAATGAAATCCATACTCACATCATCTCAAGGCTTCATAGGTACAGACAGTGGGGTGTACAAGCCTTAGTGGAATTGACTCTTGGCCTTGTGGCAAATAGAACAAGCAACAATGACCTTGTGCCAATCTCCTCCCATCTTAGGCCAATAAAAATGCCCCTTGAGAATGTCAATTATCTTGTTTAGGCCAAAATAGCCAGCTAGAGCACGACCATGAGCCCTCAGACTAATAACTCTCTCACAGGGCTTCTTGGAATGAAATTTTATTGCTCTTGAATAAATAGCCCTCTTAGATGGTATAGGATCTGTCCCTTGGAATCTTTTGTAAGAACTCCTTGAAATCTGGATCCTCTTTGTAAAGTTCCTAAATGGAATGAAATCCAAGGACTTTAGCTCCAAAATAGAAAGTAATGCATGGCTCCTTGAAAGAGCATCCGAAACCACGTCATACTTCCCACTCTTGTACTTGTAAGTAAAGTTGAATAACCACAGAAACTCCACCTATTTAGCATGTCTTAGATTCAACTTATGTTGTTCATTGATATGGTTGGGTGCTTGGTGATCCGAATGCAAGACAAAGGACCTAAGCTTGAGGTAATGACCCTAATAAGTCAAACCCCTCATAGTAGCTTAGAATTCTTTGCCATAGGTGTTGTTGTTGCTTTTGAAGTAATTGAGTTTCTCACTAAAATACGCAATGGGCCTCTTGGATTGGACTAGGATAGCTCTAATCCCAACTCCACCTACATCACACTCTAACTCAAACAAGCCCTTAAAGGTTGGAAGGGCTAGAACTCGTGCTTGGCACAGCTTTTGCTTGATATCTTCAAAGGCTCTTTGGGTAGCCTTTGTCCACTTAAATGCTCCCTTCTTCATGCACTTAGTGATTGTCGTCGTGATAGATATGAAATTCTTGATAAATGTCCTACAAAGAAAAGCTAAATTCTGAAAACTTCTTACCTCCATGACTGTCTTAGGTGGAGGTCAAGTTTCGATAGCCTCCGCCTTGCTTTGATCTACTTGGATATTCTTGCCTGAAACCACATACCTAGGAAAAATGAGATGTGGTGTGAAGAACTTGCACCTCTCCATTTGTGTAAAGTTTTTGCTCTCTCAAAACTTATTTTAAATGTTGTTTGTGTTCTCTCTCATTTTTGCTCTCAACCAAAATACCATCAAAGTGCACAACAATAAAGTGATTAATAAAAGGTTTAAGCACCTCATTCATTAGTCTTATGAAAGAACTAAGAGCATTAGACAAACAAATGGCATTACGAGCTACTCATATAACCTTTGCCTAGTTTTAAAGGTTGTTTTCCACTCATCCCCATCCCTCATTCTGATTTGGTGGTACCTAGTTCTTAAGTCAATCCTGGAAAACAATTGAGCACCATAAACTGATCAAGCATATCAATAAGTCTAGGAATGGTGTACCTATACTTGATCATCATATTATTAATAGAATGATTTTCCACACACATTCTCATAGTTCCATCCTTCTTTGGTACAAGCAAAGTCGGGACAGAACATGAACTTATGCTTTCTCTAATGTAACCGCTATCAATAAGCTCGTTCACTTGACATTGGAGCTCCTTAGTTTCCATAGGATTACACCTATAAGCTGGTTTGTTAGGGAGATAAGCTTTGAGCAATAGGTCCATTTGGTGCTCAATGCCTCTAATTGGAGGCAAACCCAGGGTAGGTCATTAGGAAGAACATCCTCAAACTCACATATAAGAGGTTGAACTAAAGGATGCAAAGATGTCTCTTCCTCTCCTCTTTTCAACACCGGTAAGGAACAAACTATTCCACCATTACTCATGAAACTCTCAACCCATGTTTCACTTAAAAACAAGGCCTTCTCACTTGTGTTTTCTTCCCCATCTATCTTAATGCTGGGTTGGACTTAGTTAGTGGGAAAAGGAGCTGAGGTTAGCTATGAACCTTGACTTCTTAGGATTAGGTGTTTGATTTTCCACGGTGAAGAGCACCCATATCAAACTGTCATGGTCTAGCAAGTGGCACATAATAAGCATCCATCAGTAAAACATCACAAAGTACCTCATCTTTAAAACTACCAATGGAATAAGCAACTAAGGCTTGTTTAGTCATGTGAACTTCGTTATGTCTTTTAGCCATTGGAGTGCATAGAGTTGTGGATGTTAGAAAGTAGGTAGCTTAAGTTTTTCAATGAAATCGACTCAAACATTATTAGTACAACTTCCTCTATCTATAATTAAACTACATGCCTTGCCTTGGATAGTACACCATGAGTGAAGGAGGTGCTCTCTTTGACTCTTCTCCTTAGAACTTTCCATAGTGTGGAGGATCCTTTGAAGAATAAGGAGCTCCCCCACATTCAAACCTAAAATAGTAGCTTTCTCCTACATTTCTTCATCTTCTTCACTTGCTTCTAAGGTGATTTGATCAATCTCCTCAATCTCCTTGATGATGAGTGCTCTCCTGTTTGGGCAATCAACTTGGAAGTGCCCATATCCTTGGTATTTGAAGCATCTCGTGCCATCTAGCTTCTTAGGGAACTCTTTAACAATGCCCTTGCCCTTATCCTTAGTTTTGTCTTCTTTAGGTGAGGTCTCGGCCTTACGAGCATAATAGGGCTTAGTTTAAGAATTAGACCATCAGTATAAGCTAGTAAAAGGCCTCTTGTTCTAGAGTGCTCCCTCAATTTGATGGCTAATTTACAAACATCCTCAAAGGTCCAGTAAGGTTATAAATCAACATTTTTAGCTATTCTTAGGTTAAGGCCCTTTCTAAATCTCACCATGCTTTGTTTTGGTTCTTCATCCAAACCACTAGAGTTCAACCTCATAAATGTACTCCTCTACACTCGTTTTGGCTTGGTGCAAAGCTGACACCGTTAGGTATAGATCATACTTGTAATTATTTAGAAGAAATTGTTTATGCATTAGTCTCTTCAGTTTGAACCAAGTTCTGATCTATGACTTGTCATTCTAGGCTCTTTGTCTTCAGTGTTACATACCAAAGAAAAGCATACTTTTTAAGCTTAAAAACAACAACCTTGAAAGCTTTCTCTTCAGAGTACTCCTTGATCTCGAAGAACTTCTACAAAGATTGGATCCACTCAAGATAGAGACCCTAAGTTAAGTTATCTTCGAACTCAGGAGGATCAAATTTCATGTCCCCTAGATCACCTCTGGGTTATCTAGGCTATCTTCTCCTCCTCCTAGGTGCATTTTTTGTTTGGGAAGAAGAAGATTGAGTTTATAAAGATTCATCCACTTAAAACTCACAATTTCTCCTCCTTCCTCCTCTAGGATCATCTCTAAGTCTAGCCAAGACTTCATTCAATGTGGTTGTCATATTGGCAGCCTCATTGGATAGGTTATGATAATCCTAATGAAGTTGGTGGATGGGATTTCCCCTTCCTAATGGGCCTTTTCCTAGATTAGGCAAGACTTCATTCAATCTAGTTGTCATATTGGCAGCCTCATTGGATAGGTTATGATAATCCTAATGAAGTTGGTGGATGGGATTTCCCCTTCCTAACGGGCCTTTTTCTAGACTAGGTCCATGAGGGACCCTTGGTTGAGGACAAGTACTTTCCTTTTCCCTGACATGGATTAGGAATTCAGTAGGGGATGTCGTGAGGAGTTCGGTTCTTTTGTAGCTAGGATTGTGTTTAGGCTAACTTGGGTTCTTTGTAAAGTCAATGGAATGTAATGGGCATAAATCATATTGCAAACTTAGTAAAATAGAAAGAAAATAACATTCATCAGGGTTATGCTCTGATATCACTTTGATGCATGAGCTTAACAAAACTCTAGCATAAATTCTTTGCGATCTGGTTCTAGAGCTTGATTCAATGAACATCAATAAAGTCAGAAATAAGAACATATGATATACAAGGGATAAAGGCAATGCCACCACCAAGCTAACGAGGAATGCACCCTCTAAACAATAAAGGCTAGGTCACCAAGTCTAGATTAAAGAAAACCCCTCAATTAACAACCTAACTCAAATTGATTAAGTGAGATTTGAGAGAGCATTTTGAGTAAACACAAAACCATAGCTTTCATTCAACCAAATGTTACCATTACAAACTTGAAAAGGGAGAACTTATACTATCCAAGTCTTTCTCGCTAAAAGGAAGGTTTCTTTCATGCTTAGGAAACCTCCAAACAAGCCCAAACAAAGTACAGTATAATCCGAAAACTTAACTAATTACATAAGTGAGTCTAGTTAATACATGTGTTACTATACTAAACAGAAGCTAGAACATGTTCAATTAATAGTAAGAGTTCCACTCGCACATAGGAGATAGAGAAATGGCTACTGTTGTTGGTTACTTTATGGAAAGGCAATCGGAATGCAACTTGCTTTCTCTCTCTTTATTTATTAGCCAACTTGATATTCAAACCTGCAAACTCTCCATGATGATGTTTCTAGCGTCCAAGGAGCTCAAGGGAGCAAGTATATTGGTCACAAACCCTCCATGTGATGAAAGCCCGTTGCAAAGTCAAAACAGGTTGTTTAGAGCCTAATTAACCAAGTTAAACACCAAACTTGCTTCAGTTGGTTCTTCAATTCATAATTGATTTAGCCCTGATTCTTATGCATAGTTGGGTACCTTAGGATGTTAACAAACACCCCAAATAGAAAAATTAGTCATAACTCCTAAATCAGGTTTTGATAGGAGAGTCAATTAGAATCTTAAAACGAGTCAATAAGGAGCTAAAACTGCAAAAGTCAACTTGATGTAGCTGAATCACCATGAAGAACTTGCCTAGGCATTGGTTTATCTACATGGACTAATACTTCAGGATGTTGACTAACATCCTAGGCAAAAAGATTGGTCTTAAAGGAGGTCCAAGGTGGTGAACCAACTAAAAACTCAAAACTAGCCAGAATTGATCCAATTCTATGATACTTGTTATTTTGGACCAATTGAGCAAAATGGCTTAAACATAACACAAAAATGACTTGACCAAGTAAAACTTGACTCCTTGGGGAGTCCAACAAAGTAGGACTCTCTTCGAAGAAGGCTTATAAACATCACCAAAGACATTGTCCAAAATGGTACCCAATTCAGTGTATGTAAAGGAGAACAAGTTTAAGATTGAGTACTTAGACCTTGGTTACCTTCTTTCTCTTTGGAATTGATAGTACCTTGGTCTTGTGAGTGTCCCATGGTACAATGCCTTACATTAGAGTCTGACTCATCAAAGAGTTGAGGTGGCAGTGACAGAGTCTGACGTGTTAATTTTGGGTGAATAAAAAGAAGAAAAAGTCCATACCGACCTTATTTTGAGCACAGCCAAATTGATCTCTGTTTTTTTTTTAATAGCATATTAGTTGTTCCTCCTCCCTCTCTCTTCTTCTTTTCAGCAATGATGATGATGGTAATAATGATAATAACTTTTGTACACTCACAGTAGTGATAATTTCTCTAACTCTTTTTCCTTGCAATCTCTTTATTCTTCTTTGTGTTTAATTAACACGCCTAAACCTTTGTTCTGGCAACCCTAGACCTTTGCTCTGGCAACCTAACCTGTAGCTAACCACTGTCTAGAGCCACAACGGATGTTGACTGCAAACATGAGATCGTTGTACTCCGGCAAATTTCAATTACCCCTGGTTCGAGTAATTGGCCAGCAATCGAGCAATTCAAATGAATATTCTCTTTCTTCTCCACTACCTTAACTCCAGCTGTCTGGCTTAATCTTACAACTATTGGACCTAGATTATTGCCAATGAATAGAGGCAAGGCTTTTCTGTCCATGGTTAAGCCTCGTTGGTGGCGGATCTGGAAGACACAGTTTGGGCTTGTTTGAAGAGAAGAAAGAAAGATGCACATTGGTACTTGTTGTGGCCCAACAATGGAGTGTACAACCATAACAGACCACAACGAATGTGGCAATGCTGTCACTGGATCAGCAAGAGCGCCCGATAAGGTGACACCGATGCATTACATTACTCATTTGGGAGAAATAAGATGGTACTAGATTGAGGTGGAAAGAGCCTAACTAGCATTAGGGCCACATTGTTAAGCTCACTAGTCACCTCACCGCTTGCTCACCAGCAACAGAGGATTTTGGTGGTGAACTTGATAGTGGCTAGTGAATGCCTGGGTGGATAGGATGGGAGTAATGTTTCAAAAAAATGGAAAAAAATTTTAGGGAGAAAATTCTTTACACACAGATACACACACAAAAATATAATATATATATATATATATATACACACACACACACACATACATACATATACATACACACACACACACACACACACACACACACACACACACACACACACACATATATATATCTATGTGTGCATGTATATATATATATTATATATATATTATATATATATATATATATATATATATATATATATATATATATATATATATATATATATATATATGTATGTATGTATGTATATGTATATGTATGTATATATATATGCGTGTGTGTGTGTGTGTATGTGTGCACACACACACACACACACACATACATTCATATATATACACACACACACACACTCTCTGATAAGTGCTCAAAGTGTATATTATTGTAGGGTAATTTTGCTGCATTTTTTGAGACAATTGTGTGCTTTATGACATAATTTATACTTCTATTCTCTTTTTATGCTTGGGTATTATTCTTTGATGGTATTTGCAAGTTTATAGACCATTTAACCCGGTATTGGACCCTTATTTTACGTTGACCTCCCACAGATGCCCCTGAGTTGCCATGCCCATGGAGCAAGAGAAGAGCAGAAGAATTCGGTTCTTGCCAAGAGCACGGTCCAACCGTGGTGGATGCCATGAACCGTCGTAAGCCTGTAACTGCTAGTCTCTTCGTCTTCCTTTGTTGTGCGGCTGAGGATGCTCCATTTGCTGCTTAAAAGGCGTGTTCCAAGACAGAAAAGAGAAGAGTTAGAGAGCAACCATAGCCATTTTCACTACTTCTCTCACATCTTTCTTTTAGTTTAGTTAAGTTTTGAGGTTTGAAAGGAGAAGCTTTGTTCTTGGAGGCTAGAAGATTGTTGCACAATTCAAGGGCTGCCATAGTTGCAAAGTTTTCCTTCCTTCCTCTGAATTTGTTCTTAAACTCTTGTTTTTGTTGAATTAGAAATTTGAGTAAGTAGTTTTATCTAATCTAGGGATTTGTTAGCCATAGTATTGTAGTTGGATCCCTTATCTTTAAAATCTTGTACTTGTTTCATGATTGAAATTATTCATGTCTATCTGGAAATTAGAATGTTGTGAGTGAAATTCAGCCAATCTTGCTTGCTTATGTTAGGTAGTTGAGCGAAGCACTGAAAGGTGAAACTCACTACTCGATCGTCTTGATAGAACTTGATTCAGCAAAACTGGAGAGAGAATTACTGGTTAAGAGCAGACTTAGCATCTATAGATCATTAACCTAGACTAAATCAAAGACACTTGACAGAGTGTTCGTTGAATTTGTTTAGGCAATTTAGTTTATTTCAAAAGAAAGGATTAAATTCAACTCGATTGCAATTCCTTGAATCGTTTAATCTATGAAAAGTGCATGCCTAATTCTATGATCCAATCCTTTACTTGGTGAATCAAATTCCTAGATGCTTTATCTTGATTAAATTTCTAAATAGTTAATTAGGATCTATTTGGCCCAATTTATGGAAAACTGTTTTTGTTTTGTAAAAGTAGTTTCTTTAAAAGCTGTTTTTGGAGAAATTATGAAGTGTTTGGCCTAATTTATATGAAAATAGTTTTGAACAATTTGAGTTGTTTGGCCTAACTTCTTTTGAAGTACTAATCAATTCATTTATCTTTTATTATTTTTTGTACATTATAATTATTTATTTTTTCTTATTTCTCTACTAAAGTAAGAGATTGATTTTTTTTTTTTTTTTTTGGTGTGTGTGTGTGTGTGTGTTTACAACCATCAACTTCTATGTATTTCTAGGAGATAATACACATATAAAATTTTATTTTTTGGTAAGCATCAAATTGAAAAAAAAAAACGAACAACCAAAAGTGAAGCATTAATCAATACAAACAAATTATGAAACATGGTACTTTATTTTTCTTTCTACCTGCGCCCCAAATAAATCAACTATTACCTACTCATTAAAAATCTAACAATTTTAGTGAGATAGGATATCCAATGCTCCGCCATACTCTACTGAGTAATCATATCGATTGGTATGTTGTTCTCCCTCATCATCTTCTACTAGAGGCATCATCACCTTCTACTAGAGGCATGTAATTGGGATCTTGATCACACCTATTGAACTCTTCATCTTTGATGGCATATTTTCTTGATATAGTTATGAAGGGCCATGGTTGTCACCACAATTTTGCATTGTCTAGAGAATTCATAACTTGGCATATCAAGTAATATTCTCCATCTATTCTTCCACACCCCAAATGTTCTTTCAATCACATTTCTAAGAGATGCATATGCAAAATTAAACACTTCGTAGTACCCTATAGGAGGTCGGTTTGAACGTCTAAAATTAGAAAGATGATATTGATGTTGCGGTCCTTTAAAAGGTGCGAGGTATCCCTTCATGTTTGGGTAACCAGCATCTACAAGATAATACTTACCTAATAAAAATAAGTAATTTCTTGTTAAACATGGTTTATAACAAATTACACAATTTTAATATTGATGCAAGTGAAAATAAAAGGAGCACATACCTTGGGGAGCAAGTGGAAATATATTTGAATTCTTGTATTTTTCCAATGTCACCATAAGGATACGTGTGTCATATGCAGATCCTTCCCAGCTAGCTTAAACGAAGGTGAACAACAAGTCAAAATCACATATTGGCATCGCGTTTTGGTGACATAGCCTTTTCTTCCAATATAAGGAATTTCATTCTCCTTTGGAGTTATAACTGCACGAATGTGAGTACCATCCATAGCTCCAATTGCACCTTTGAAATGTGGCCACAATCTACAATCTTCTCTAATTTTTCTTGGAATCTTTTTAAAGTGATGATCGGGTGGTTGTATAGTATCTTTAGAAAATACAATCAAAGATTTCAAAACTTCACCAAATTTTCTACTTACGATTTCTCCAGAATGCTGAAATCTAGATTGAACATTACGATTGGAGTGCCCATGCGCACAAGCCCAAAGAAACATAGCCAATGCCTCTTCTGTACGCATTGTCCTTGTTGAACGTAAACCATAACTATCCATCAGTAATTTTACTAGTCAAATGAATACATGTGGCTTCATTCTTAACATCCTATAACTTTCACCTGGGGTATTGAGCACCTCAATGACATATTGCCATCCTGAGCATATCGAAGTTCTAACATTTCGTTTCATAGGTACTTCAGATGATATTGAATACATAATGTTGCTCCCAATGTAATAAGTAAAAGCATCCTTCTCTTGATGAGTCCATGCTGAAGAAATATTTGTTCATAGTCATCGTCATCATCATCACTCATTTCAATCTCTTCATTTTCATCTTCTGAGTCATCAAAATCCATTTTATCCTCTTCAGTAGTAGTGTTTTTAATTTTGCTGATATCAATTCCATCATCCTACCAACAATAATCAAAACATTACATGACAAAATAACCAATAATTAATACAGTAATAAAATTATGTCATAGAAATAAAATATGTGACACCTAAATAAGTTTCCTATAAAGTAACAAAAAAACAGTGTTGTTAAGTGCGAAATAAAACACAAAAACAAAAGAAAACACTAATATCATTGCGTACTTAGTACTATGCATTATTCTATAAAAAGAAAAGAAAAACTAACGTCTAAAATTACGTTTAACCTCTTTTATGAGCTCAAGCTCATCCTCAAGCGAAGCAACTCTCACGCCTTCGTCTTCCAGTGTAATAAACATCTCCCTATATTGTCGCTTGATAAATAAGCGGGCACCTAGCATATATAGCTCACTACCAAGCTCAACAGAAGGAAGAGTTTTTAGCAAACTTATACATTCTGCAATGCTACAACCAGGAAGGCCATTTGACACAGAAGTCACAGTGAAATGAGCGACAAAACTTTCTGCAGCCTCCACAATGCGATCTAACCGACTTTGCATACCTGCAGCAGTACCTACCTTTGACTTAATCCTCTTTGATGGTTTTTCTTTCCCTTCCTTAGAACTAGATTTTTTTTTCTTCTTGTTACCATCTTGTTCAACAGAATCAACATTATCAACCTCAGTGTTTTCCAAACTAATATTCGGAACCCCATTGTCATCATATCCACTATCTTTAATCCTTACATTTCTGATAACTTCTACATTCTCCTCTTCCTCTACTGCCTCATCTTCCCTTTCTCCCTCCCTCCCTCCATTTTCATTAACTTCTAGTGCATATGGATCCCATGAATGCTATCGGTTGTAAATGTGTTGGAAAACATTATATCCATTTTTGTTAAATTAGCCAACCCCCCTTCACGAAAATTAGCATATTCAAGATTAGCATATAAGTGAAATGGAAAAAATACATTAGTATGATCTTCAAATTAAAAGCTAAGAACATATCTGAAGTACTAAAAAGTTATACTAACCTTGATTTTTTCCTCCCACCAAGAGTCATCAGCAAGAACTGTGTTTTTATCGGGATCCCATCCTAAACCAGTCTCCATTAGTAACTTCTTCCATGCTTTATATTGAGTTTTTAGAGCTTCCCACCTATTTTTTAATTGTCTATACTCATAATTCCTTCCACTCCTTTGGCGAAACTTTATAACCACATTATCCTATCCTATCTTATTAAAATGTGTATGTGGTCCATTTCTTGCATGAACCTCTTCAGCACAAACTTGATGGAAAGTCTTCGTTGTAATTGGATCCCAACTTGCCTTTTCTTTCTTTGCAATTTGGCGAGATGGGCCAAAAGAATTTTGACCATGTCCTTTTGTAATGAGCTTTTAACTAGCAATCTAATAAGAGTTAGGTCCAAATATAAGTAAAAAATGCCAAATGAACAAAGGAGACGACAAAGGCTAACTAGAAATGATATATTGCCGTGACATATCAGCATAACCATATAAAATATAAAGGTTGGCTAATTCACCATGATAGTTGCTGTATCAACATCATTATTAACAAATAAATTTAGAAAATATTGAAATATTTTATCAAAAAATATAACAAGATGAAACTAAAGTTACTTACTTGATCATACATAGAGGGATTCAATTGCATATGAAATTGCCTAGATGAGAACTCATTAGCAATATTGAGATTTACTGGTCGTTTACCCTAGAATGTTACGAAGAGAAAAATTTTAGAAATGATTTCCATCTTTAAGATATCAATTAAATAAAGAAATATATTAGCTAATACAAGAATACATTTAACCTTGTTCGTAGTAGGAGAAGCATTGTTTGAAGAAGTTGGCTATTTTCGTATGATGCCAAATGTATCTTATGATCAAGATTTGATGACTTACTCTACAAAAGTAATATAAAATATTATGAGAAGAACAATTATAAATATTAGACAAACATAAAAAACGTAAATATTGTTAGATTGGAAGTAATGCATAAGAAACATAAAAATGGGTAAGCTAGAGTGGAGGATTAATGCACAATGAGCTGGGAACCAGCAAGCTATAGACATTTCTTTTATACTGCTTTATCTTATCAATCATATCATAATCAAAAAAGCTAAAGATAAGGTGGCCTCCCCCCTATTTTACTTAATTAAAAAAAAGGCACAAGCATTTTTAATACTGAACCTTTCATCCCTGTTTTCCTTCTTGCCCCACCAACATCTTTGTTTGACATATTAGTTGCTTGTTGTAGTTTTCTTCAATTTTCCATTAATCTAACAAATGACATGCTTCAACAACATTTCAATGAGGTTTATGTTTGATGCTCTATTGCTTTCTCATCTCTATCTAAATTTTCCAACTCCCCCACTCCAGTCATCCAGAGAGAGAGAGAGAGAGAGAGAGAGAGAGAGAGAAGGCGATGGAGGAGGCGCCGGCGTTGGTGACCGTCACCATTGTCGCCCAAACTCGACAAGCCCAACTACTTGAGACCCACATAACACGGAGAAAGAAAGGGGGTCAGTTGGCCAAAACCTAACCCACCGCCAAGCACCATCGTTGTTGCCATCTCTGGTGACCAAATTTGTTATTAGTGGTGATGAAGACTAGACTTAGCTCAATCTTAGTTCCATGCTGGCTCATTTATAATTAGGCAAGGGGGAACATCTCTGGCTCAAATTTTGTGCTCTGGAAGGGGCACAGAAGCCCAATTTATAAGCAAAAGAAGGTCGTGAGAGTCAGCACACACCTTATTTCATATTATTATCGTTTACCGAATACGGGATTTTTATTTTGTTGTGAGTTCACAATTTTGCATTAATCTAACAAATGAGAAGCTTCAACAACATCTCAATCAAGTTTGTGTTTAATGCTCTATTGCGTTCTCATCTTTACCATAATATTAGTTCATCATCTATTTTCCTTCTTTCTGCCTTTTACCATGTAAATTTTAGCTCAATCTAAATTGCTTGCTCTTTCTCCTTCTCTTTCTCTCTCTTCCTGAATCCTTTCCAGCCATTTGATCTCTGTTATTTACCCCATTATAGTCCATCACTAACTTACCACCATCTCAATGTTATTCCATACTAATTCAGATCAGAATTGCAGATGTGGGTGAAATAATTATGCCCAGACCAACACGAAAACATATTTCAAAAAATTTGCACCATGGATTGGCATATACAATATATTAATTCCACTCTTCCCCCACCAAGAACAAAGATTATAAATTATGAATGTTACAAGAATAAAATCATTAGATAAGCATGGATTAATGACACTTACCTCCTTCTTTGGGTATGGTGTCGTATGATACTGATGAGATGGAGTCATGTTGATATGAAAAAACTTGTAGAGAAGACTTATATTGGAGAAGATGGAGAGTGCATAATACTACAGGTTCATGTGAATTGAAGACGGGCAAGCTATGCGTATTTTAGCTATTTTGTAGAAAATTTTTGATTGCGGCAAATTCCGGGATACTCGCCTGTTTTGTAGAAGTGGAAGCAGCAAATTCCTGCTTCTGTTTCTACAGGCAGTTACTCAACAAATTGATTTTTAAAAACAGTTTTTAGTTTGTGAGAATTGTTATGTTTGGCTTAGTTTCTATTTTTCATGGTTAAAAGCTTGGATTTAAGTCAGGCCAAACAGCATCTTAGTTTATTTAGCCCAACTCAATGAAAGAATTGATCGCTTAGCAATTTCAATAAGTCATTGACTCGATAAATTACTTTGGTCCCTGAGGACAATCTTTTAATCTATACTATGACACCAGTGCACTTATGGACCTATCAAGTTTTTGACGCCATTGTTGAGGACCAATTGTTAACTATTGAGTTAGTCTTACAAAATTGACAGTGTGTTTTACTTTAATTTTATTTTCCTTTTCTTTTTGATTGCGTTGGTAGTGCTGGTGATTGTGCTTGTAGGAATCTTCCCCCGTTTATGCGAAGTACTTTTCTATACGAACTCGATCCTGAGATTGAGAAGACTTTCTGTTCAAGAAGGAAGAAGCAAAAGCTTGAGGAACAAGGACACAAGGCTAGGAGAACCTCACCAAATATGGCAGAAGGAGGAGCTGACCAAAGAAGAACACTTAGGAATTTTGTTACCGCAGGAGTTCAAGGTATTGCCTCAAGCATCACTTGTTCTAACATTAAGGTAAATAATTTTGAGCTCAAGTCGACTCTTATTTCCATGGTGCAACAATCCCAGTTTGGAGGCACCCCGTTGGAAGATCCGAACTTACACCTCTCTGTCTTTTTAGAGGTGGGTGACACATTGAAGTTCAACGGAGTCTCCATCGATGCCATTCGACTGTGACTATTTCTCTTCCCACTTAGGGATAATGCAAGAGGATGGCTGCATGCTTTGCCCTCAAGATGCATCACCACATGGGATGAGCTTACTAGAGCTTTTCTTATCAAATTCTTCCCACCAAGCAAAACGGTAAGTTTAAGGAATCAAATCACCAACTTTACCTAAAGGGATGATGAGACACTCTATGAGGCTTGGGAGCGATTTAAGAATTTGTTGCGATTGTACCCTCACAATGGCCTTCAACGATGGATGATTGTTCAAGCTTTCTACAATGGAGTGACCCAACCTATAAGGTCCACCATTGATGCGAAGGTAGGAGGAACCTTGATGAATAAGACTAAAGATGAGGCCTGCAATTTAATTAAGTAGATGGCGCTCAATTATTTTTAATGGTCCAATGAACAAGGCCAATCTAAGTGGGTTGAAGGCAAGCTAGAAGTTGATGCACCTGCTTTACTTAATGCCAAGGTAGATGCTATGACTCAAAGGTTGGAACCATTAAATGTGAATGCTGTGAATTCTAGTGCCCCTTTCCCATCATGTGAAATATGTGGTTCTATTGACCATTTGACTGAGAATTGCCAAGTTGGGAGTCCTTTTACCCAAAACACTAGCCACCAAGTCAATTATGTCAATAATTTCAACCCAAGATCAACCAATGACCCTCATTTTAACACTTATAATCCGATTTGGAGGAACCATCTAAATTTCTCATATAGGCCTAACCCTGCCACAATGCCCCAAATGAATGTTACGCAACCCCCCCAAATTTCAAAGACCTCCATTTCCCCAACACACTCCTCAAAAGTCCAACCTAGAAGCCATAATGGAGAGTATGCTTTTGGCGCATCAAAGCCAAGATAAGTATATAAAGCAATTAGCCACTAAGGTTAATGTGCTTACAGCTCATAACAAGATGTTGGAAGCCTAAATTGTACAATAAGTTAGCTCTTCATCTACACCTCCGAAAAAACTCCTAAGTAAACCCAAATCTAACTCCCGTGAGTAGACCTGACAAAAATTGACCCTATCTGAAAACCCGACCCAAACCCTCCCGAAAGTTTTGGGTTTTGAACACGATTTTTTCGACCTAAACCCGAAATAAACCAAACTCGAAAAACCCATAAATTTTTACGTCAACCCGGCCCGAACCGGAACCCGTCTGCTCGACCCGAGTATTATATACTTACGTTTTGTTTTCTTTAATTTTTTCCTCTTAATAATAACAGCTTTTCATTATAACGAATCGTTTAGAGAGACGTCATACAATTATCACATCGTTTCACAAATTAGACAGTGGTTTCCCTTTTTCCCCATAAAGCAATGCCATATACAACTTATAAAAGGTATAATTTTAGAAAATGGCCATGAAACAACTCTAATATTAAGAAAAACAATTTAGAATTAGGTAAGTATTGAAAATTGCGAGTCATACCGTTATATTCTTGGTAAAATAAATACGTCTCATCGCATTTTAAATAAGATTATTCTATAATAATCTAATATTTTGATTTTATAATTAATAGATAATTATAATATCTTGCGCGTATATATATAATATTCTTTTGTTTGGATTCCTTCTAATTGGTCTCGAATCTAATGCAATATTAGACAATGGACCAACTTATGTTTGTGTTAGGATGGAGCACTAATAAAGCATTCCTGATTAGGTAATACTAGGTTAATTAACGAAACATCAAATTATTAAATGGGCTATTAGCGGGTCGAACCGCTCTGACTCGTTAACATGTTTTAGACGGGCCGACCCATGAATGACCAGACCAATTGTTAATATTTTAATATACGGGTCAATCTATCCAAACGTGACTCATTGTCCACCCGTATATGTTTTTCATATATCATGTTGAAAAGTTTGTATATTTTTGATATTCTTTGAAAAAATTACAATTATAATGCTCGTTCATTAAATACAGACAATTTTAAGTAATAAATACGCCGAATTTTTGATTTTGCCAAAAAAAATAATTCACTAAAAAGGCGCTTTAAACCTATTGGGTTGATCCGCAACCCGTAAAAGGGAAATACGCCCGCCCGTATTTTACCCGAATCCGAAATACACCTGACCTGTGTTTTACCCAAACCAGAATACACCCAACCCGTATTTAATCCGCCCGGCCGAATTGACATCTTTACCCGTGAGCATTGTAATTGTGTTACCTTGAAAGACAGGGTGGAGGACCCTAGTAAACCTGAGGGCATACCACTTGAGGAGGGTAGAGAAATAATCATGGTTGAAAGTAAGGAGAGAAATGATGGCGCCAAGCCTATGATATTCATAGAAAATGAAAGTTTAGAGATCCCCATAGTTTTTCCACCTAAGTTTTCTGACCCCGGTAGCTTTTCTATCCCCTGTCTCGTAGGAAAAGTGGAAATTGAAAGAGCCTTATGTGACCTAGGGTGCAAGCGTCAGTTTGTTGTCATATTCTTTGTTTCATAAGCTTCATTTAGGGCCATTACAACCTGCACCTCTTTCATTACAACTAGCAGATGGTTCTGAAATGCAACCTTTAGGTAAATTAGAGGATGTGTCAGTCAAATTAGGAGATATTTGGGTGTTGGAAGACTTTGTCATTGCTGATATGACTGAAAATAATGATGCCCAAATTATTCTTAATAGGCCCTTCTTGGCCACAGTAGGTTGCCATATTGATGTAAAAAGGGGACGGATAACATTTGAGGTACAAGGGAGTTATACTATGTTATGCCATATAGAGGAGAAAGCGTTTTCTCCTCATTCTTCCCATTAGATGTATTTCCCTTTTCTATTGAGATTGACATGGATGATGATTTGAATTGTCAGGATCCTCCTGATTTTAATTGAATTTCCACTGAGGATCCTTACCAAGAGTATTTAAGGTGGAGTTTATTGCTCCTACACCGCTTAACATACCCAAGGTTGAGGCCTATGCTTCTAATGAGTCTGCTATGAGTGATTATTGTAGATTTGCCCACACAGTTCCTTCTTTGCCTCCTATAAAAAAGTTGATGTAGACTTTGATTTGTGGATTGAACAAGATGATAGTGGTTGATTAGAAGAATTTGAATTTTAAATTTATAACCCAAAGTGCAAGGTTTTATCATTGAGTACTTAGGGTGTCGTCTACTGAGAGTTGGGTTTCAAGTACTAGGATTAGCTAGAGCAACTCAATCTAGGCCAAGAAAGAAGGAAATGAAATCAAACTAATAAAAGCAAAAGAGGTGGCTTGAGGGTATAGTTTAACCAATTGATGACCTAGATAGTCAAGATGAGTTCTAACCCACCCGACCTCAACTAAAAATGAGAGATGGTCAGTTGCACAATTGAAGACCACTCAAGCCCTCTCTCAAGAGTCATGAGCTAGTCTAATTATTCTAACAACCTATTTTCATGAGTTAGTCCAATTAGACCACAGAATCAGCAACCCTCAGAACTAGCTAAGATCGGGACTATTTTCATGTCCCGAACCTTCCTATCCTTTCTCCTACACTAGCTAATTGACCTCACCTCTCGGCATAACTCAATCACCTAAAAATATAGATGAAAGCCCTCTCAAATATTTCATCGAACACTTGGCGGGTGTGAGGGAAAACTCTACGTTCTAAGTATAAGTTGGGTGTGGTTAGACCTAATCTTAACCTAGCCATCAAAAGGATAATCACAATTCAAGCCAACCAAAATCACAACTAAGTAACGACAAAACATAAAAGCCCCAATTTAAACCTAAGCTAACAAATAAAGAAACAAACATGAACTAAGAGAATTAATCTAATCTAACAAGGATTAAAACAACTAATGAACACAAAATCATAATAGAAACTAAATATTTAAGCTAAATATAATCTAAACTAACAAGATTAAATAAGAGGAAGCAAGCACAAATATGAAACAAGGAGAGAGAGAGAGAAAGAAGAAAACTTATGGATTGCTTGGATGAATTTGAATCTACAATGTTTGAATCCCAAAAACAACCCAATTAATCCTAATCTACCTACTTTTTTTTTCCTCCTAATGAGCTTTCTAAGGCTAAACCCTATGCTAAACTAGCCTAAAAATTGCCCAAAATGAACTCCCCCAAAGGTCCCCGGGCCAGCCCCTATTATACTCGAGACAGGAAAACAAAATAGCAGGTAGCAGCCATGTTGGCGACAACCATCGCCAACTCCTGCCTGGCGGCTGTGTTGGCTTGGGTGCTCTATGGTTGTCGTGCAGTCAATCGGCCTCCCATCGCATGTTGTTTTGTCTTCTTCTTTTATTCCTTTTTGCTCCTTTTAGTGGCACTTGCTTGGTTGATCTTATTTCCTACAAAAGTAAATAAACGAGTGAAAATCCTAGAGATTATATTATTGTACGAACCAAAATTAAGTTAAAGAGGCACGTAAAATATGACAAATTAGCGCCTACCAAATACCCCCACACTTATATTTTGCTTATCCTTAAGCAAAACAAAAGAAAATCTAGCCTAAGAAGTTAACTCACTATCGTAGAAATCACGGTTGCATTTAGCGTATGCGACAAGCCCTTTAAACCCCTTGGTTACCCAAGTGGACGAGTAAGGTCTCATGAGAGTTTGCAAAAGATATACCCATAAAATATTTGAAGTATTTTTGGATTTTTTTCATAAGCAAAACATATGTACAAGGTAAAAGGGAAAAATATGTGCACATCTAGATCGATTCTATCACCTTAACAACCTAGTTCCCTAGCTATATACAAGCAAAATATGCATTCACGACACACATAGGCTATAAATGCATCTCGGCTCTTATTTTTCACTCCACACAACACATGAAATGAATGTAAACCTTGGTGCTCTGTGCAAGGTGTATTGACTTCCTAATGCTAGGCTAAAACCGGGCAACAGGTCATCTCCACTTGGCTTATGACTTCCTTTATTTTTGCTCCTTTTTTTTCTTTTCTTCTTTTTGGGTCACTTTTCTCCTTATGCTCCTTCGCCCGGGTAGGCCTTGAACTGCTAGAGGAATAACTTAGTGCATATTCGGGCTTCTTCCCTATTTAGGGAATTTATTTGGATGTGCAAGGCACATATTGAAGCTCGAATAGAGGTACCATAGTTAAGCTTATTTTTAAACTTCTTGTTTTTCTTATTTTCTTTCTTTTTCATAATGAAGCCAAAACTGAAAGTCAATTGGCCAAGTAGAATGCCCCCAAACCCAAATTTCAACAAGTAACACCAAAAATCAATGATTAAATGTGCAAGGTAAGTACAAAACCGTACATGCAAAATGGGGTTATTATGAGAGACCGGAGATCACATTATAGACAAGTGTTCCATCATACATATTCGACCTGTATACAAGCTAGCAACCAAGCTATCAAAGATCAAAAATCAATCACAACGGCACAAAAGTACCCCTGAAGTTAAGAAGAAAAACTACACAAAAATTAAAAAATTGAAAAATTTTTACAAACATAAACACAAAAGGGTATATGACTTCTCCATCCCCACACCTGTAATAGCCCGACCCTAAATTATATTTATTTATTTAATTAAGCCATGTTATTCATTTTTCACATTTATTTATCTCATTGAATCATCCCAGTTAGAAAAATTCATGTCGGCCCCCACTTTGCAATTCGAGTTTCATTTACTGGATAATTTCGAAAAAATTGATAGTAGGCCTCAATATTTATGATTTAAAAGATTAAATTATTTTTCATGACATTACATTTAATCTCGAATTTTGGGAAAAAAATTTTTTTTCAAGCGCGTTCGTTTGAGCTAGTTTTCGAACCCGAGCCCGTTTAAGGCCAATTTTGGCCCTCCAAGACTTGACTCTATTTATTTGCCTAATTACCCTTAATTAGGTCTAATCTCTACTTAGCAAAAGCTGATTTTTGTGCTTAATTTTTAGCCAAGTATTATCCCTTCAATATACACCAAGTGTTTACAACCAAGTGATCAAGCTCTCCTTTCTCTCTCTAGCTTTCTCTCCTCCTTCTCTCTACCCACAGCAGTAGCCCCCTCCCAACCCTATTATGGTGTTTTCCGGCCACTTTCTGGCCACTCTCTAGCAAGGATTTCAATCCCCAACAACCTCCCTCTATTGGCTACCATCTTCCATCCTCAAAACCATCAAATATCATCTACATCTCCACTTATTTCAAACTCAAAGTAAGTGACTTCAATCTTGTTCTTTGAACTTTGGTTTTTACTTCTTGTTTTGGTTATTTTGATGATGGATCATGTTGTTTTTATTGAATTAAGAATCATCTTGGTGATGGATCATGATGGAGTTGACGCTAGGGTTAGGGTTTTATCTTAATCATGCAAGCTTCATGTTTAAGTGTTGAATTTTGATTGTTTTAAATGAGATTTTGTGATCTTTGGTATTGGTAATGAATATCAAGATGTTTATGCTAATTTATATAAGTTAAAGAGTGATTTCAGTGGGTGGTTATCTGAAGAAAAGATTACAAATATGTGGTTATTGAGCTATCAATAGACCTGAAATAGGGGCCACTTCGGGATTAAACTGGTACTGTTGGGCACATCCAAAATTCATGATTTTTGATGTATGATAGATTGATGAGTTAGCTTTCAATAGGCTTTGGAATTACTCAATTTCGAATTGTGTCGACAAAGTTATGACCAATTTACTCAAGACTGTGCAGAATACATTGAAACTGAGAACTGAACTGGAACAGTAATTTTACGGAAAAATTGGTATTGATTGGGGTACTGAAAAATTGTGATTTTTGGTGTGTGGATAGGTCAATGAGTTACCTTTCAAATGCCTTTTGAATCGCCTTAATCTGACTTCTGTGAAAAAAGTTATGGTCTGACTGCACAGATTGAACTGAAATTGTGCACGTTTGTGTTCTACCTTAATTTTATGGACCTTATTATGTGAATCATGCTTTATGTCCTGAATAAAAGTTTTAGTGGACATTATGAGCTTTTCATATTGGGGTTTTATATCTCAATTGGAGGTGGGAAGTGAAAGAGATGGATTTACTAATGTAGACCATCAAACGGTAACGAGTGAATATAGAAATTGTGATATTTGAAAATATTTTTAGAAGTTTCTATATAATTATGGGTATTGTAAGGAAATTACAAAATGTAGTGAGTTCAACAAGTTTGTTTATGTATAGAAGCTTACTTGAGTTTGAAAACCGAATTAAGTGAGCATGAAAATGAAATTTGAGAAGTGGGCACAGTAATTACTCAAGTTAGTGTCTATCAGATCTACTGAGGTTATTTGAGCTTTTATGAACCTCACAACACCCCTCATAGCATTAAATCTTCTATTATCCATTTCAGAGGCATTAACCATTCTATTATCTATTCAGAAGCATCACACCTTCCATTATCCATTTCAGAAATATCAGAAACTCATATTTCATTTATATAAATTAAAATCTTTTTATTATCACCTTAATTATTTTCATTTGGCCTATTTTGCTTCAATTTATTGTATTTCAAGTTCAATAACCCTAACTTATTTAAATCAGTTCATTTTGGTTTAACTTGTCTTATACTGAATTAAAATCAGTTTATTATATTGAAATGCACAAGTTATGTATCCCATTTCATTACTCAATTTCTCTTACACATACTTTTACTTACTCAATAATGCGAATAAGGATCATTTATTGACTACACATACTTACAATAACATTTATGAAATAGAATTGAGGCCTAGTTATCGTTCCCCATTTTGCATAAGTGTTATTAAGTCAGAGTATATTTATCAAGTCAGACGACATTTATGAAACAACTGACTTATATCAAGTCAGATGACATTTTTAAAGACTTAAGGTACGTGCATTGCCTGTATCTTTAGAAATCAGAGTGTATTTATCAACGTTATCATATTTTGGTAAGTACATCAATGAATCAGTTTACACAGTAATTTATCAGTTAATTAGTGACCCCATCAGTTATCAGTTACAGGGCATTGCCCTTCAGTTACCCGTGCAGCTTCAGGCCAGGTCCCCGATCGGCTTGACAGGTGTACACCTATCCATAGATCATAATAGTGTCAAGGGGTTCACTATCAGAAAATAATTAGCAATGCAATTTTATATTCATCTCATTCCCTGTTTTGACCTTAAATGAATTACAAAGCGGGCTCAACCAGTGTTCAATGATCATTTAACAATTTAGGAATGCATGTATTGAGCTTCGGCTCATAGTTCGAAATGTTTTTCATGTTTTGTTTTAGGCAAATGCTCAGAGTATTGCCCTCATGCCAGCAAATCAGCTGAAAAGAATAAGTGAAGCAGGGAAATCCGAATGGATCAGAAGTAATGTCGTATATGCATACTTTAAAGTTGTATTTTAAATTCTTCTGTGGATGAAGATGTAGATTACATGGTGAATTATCTTACTATAGTTTATAAACCTTACATTGGTTAACACTTGATTGTGAATGGATGATCATATGTGAATGTGTACAATGGAGGTTATGCTTAACTGTGTTATTTATAACACTTATGTTTCAAGCCTTGTCCTTTTGGACGGCGGTAACGCCCCTATCATTGGATTCATCATATTACAATTGAGTGATTTATTAAGAAGAATATAAATAGTGACACATGTTTAATTTGGGGCATTACAACACCTAACACATGTATACAAAACCAACACCTCCAAAAAACAAACATGTACAAATCTAACCACCAATCATAAAACACAAATATGCACAAAAAACAAACAAAGGTGATCATAACCATCAATAGGCTCCATAATTTCCCAAATTTCACCTCAAATTTTATCACCAACAAAAACACTACTTAATATCCACAACTAAATACAACCTAATATCCACAACTAAACAAAAGGAAAAAGAAAGAAAATAAAAAGAAGGGATAAGAGTGAGAACGATTATACCAGATCGAGTACTGATTATACCCAAACTACACCTCTCTAGGATGGTGCGGTGGAGGTTTGAGGAGCATCAACCACTCCTCATCATTACTCAGGACTCGCGGTGGCAACTCGGATACCGTCAAAGCTTGTAAGAGCTTGTCATGTGACAGTGCATGCATCTCAGAATAGCGTAATAAGAGAACACTAGTACCCTCTTAAACTTATTAAATGCCATAGAAAAGTCAAAAGCATGATCAAAGAAAGTATTGCACGTGACTTTCTTAAGCAGATCCTCTAGGTGTGCACAATATGGATCAAATGAGGGTTGAGACTCGCTAAGCTCTCTTAGGGACTCATGAAATGCATGCAAGGGAGAGGAGGTGGTGGGAAAGAAAGGGGATGAAATGAGGACGAAATCAAGTGATTCGGTGCAAATGGGGTCAATATGTTCAATGCTAGGAGCGGCACCAACCCTCATATCATCACTATAATACTCCTCAAAAGAACGCTCTAACAATGCAATATCGCCCAACCAATCAAGCGAATCATCCTCAACACAACTAGCATCACCCCTAAGAAACTCACCCATCTCTAACCCCGTGCACTGAGCTAAAGGGAGCGGAGAAGGAAGTAAGCATAAGACACCCTTAGTAGCGTCTCTAAGGATGGAGCGACGAATAGTAAAGATGTTAAGGGAGGATCAATCACTTCCACTAGGCCGGTCAGAGGTGAATCAACCATAAAATCAGGCTCTAAGGAAAGGGAAGACTCGCAATCATCATAGAGACTAACCTCAAGGCCCTGTTCTATTTCGCATTTTTGAGGATTTAGCTAAGAGCTTACATTTCCTTACAGCTTCTTACATCTCCTTATAACTCTTTACATCCTTAACATAATCATTACATCTCTTTACATCTTCTAACATCTCCTTACATCTTCTTACATCTCTTTTTATCTTCATACATTTTCTTATATCCCATATAGGTTTTTTTATAATATTTATTTATTTTAATTACAAAAATATGTATACTGTTTTAATTATGCTACCATTATACAAAATTTGTGAATATCTTATGAATACAACATTTACATAAACATAAAAATATAATATAATGACATAAATAATATTTGAGTTTCAATATGAATAATATATGTTATTATAGATGGAATAAGCGACCATAATTTTAAAATTATAATACAAAGATTTTGTTCAGGTTTAAATCTGAAGCATATATGAAAACTGTCAAACGGTGTGCGACGAAAGCATTACAAATATTTCATCTCTAAGTTTATCCATGGAAATTTTGTTGCTATCATTACACAATCGAACATTTGGTGGTCATTCAAATTTGGTTCCCCTGCTAAGATTGATATGCGTTTGTTATGCAGAATAATAAAATTGTGCAGAGTACAACAAGAAACAATTATCTAAAGTTGCTGCTTCTGTCTCATTTGCGGCATTTTGTTGGCCAATTTTTTCCATCTCCCCTTAAAGACTTCAAAAGTCCTCTTCACTGTCATTCATAAAGATGAGTGTTAATGGTTGAACCGTTCCTTCACTTTCTCAGGTGGGCCAAATTTTCTAAACTGTGGGATATGACGAAGAGTTTTCTTTCCTATGTACGGAGCTAAATATCCAAGAGTATTTAGATATGCTGAGTCAACCAGATAGTATTTTCCTAAACAATTATATGAAATAATTAGAGTTGTATATGACAAAACGAGAATCATCAAGGAATACATTAAGAACATATCCTCGTGTACCTGGAGAGGGATGAGGAAAATTGAACTTAGGTTGAAGCATACTATCTCATAATACTGTCATGTCATGTGCACTCCCTTCTCAACCAATTATATGAAATAATTAGAGTTGTATATGACAAACGAGAATCATCAAGGAATACGTTAAGAACATATCCTCGTGTACCTAGAGAGGGATGAGGAAAATTGAACTTAGGTTGAAGCATACTATCTCATAATACTGTCATGTCATGTGTACTCCCTCCCAACCAACTTTTAAGTAAGTGATCATCATCTCGAATGATACCACAACCAAGGTGTTCCACGTGGTCTGACCTGTACATGATCGATAAGCAACACCCGCATCTTCTCTAAGTATTACTTACACATGAGAGTCATCTAATGCTCCTATGCAGTCCTACAAATATAAATTAAACATATGTTTAACATTTTTGAATTAATGTGCACAGCTATATCATTTATATAAATGGTTCATAAATAAAAAAGTTTTACCTTAAAGTAGGCCAACAGTAAGCCACGGCTATCCTCAATTTCTTCAGGAACTGCATTTAACTTAGTTAGTGGTTTAAGTAGTGTTCAAGTGTACGAAATTTTCTTGACAAAATGTATGGGGTTTAATATATTTTATTGTTATGTAACTAACTTAGTTAATGGTTTATTTTCAATAAGTTTATTATTTTAATATTATTGTTTCTCATCCAAAACATTCCTTGTAAAAAAAATATATTTCGTTTTAATTATATTAAGAAATATTTTGTTTATTGATGGTATCAAATTTTGGTCATAAATATCACTAATATGTCATAATTGTCACAAATTATACTATATAACTCTTGAACAATTCAATAACTCCTTACATATATCCTTACAGCTCCTTACATCTTCTTATAACTTCTTGCATCTTCTTACAGCTCCGTGTATCTTCTTGCAGCTCCTTACACCTTCTTACAACTCCTTACAGCTCCTTACAGCTCCTTACATTTTCTTACAACTTACAGTTGTATGTTATCTGAAAATAGAATAGGTTCCAAGTCTAGAGGAAGATGGTCTAGGGTCGGTCTTATGCAATAGACCACACTCCCTCATCTTACCAATAAAACACTCATATCACTCATTCACTATCCCTATTACGGCATTAAGTCTAGCATAGCAGTCATTAGAAATATTATAATAGGGATAAGAATTCACATCATAGTCAAAAGATTGATAATAAGAGCACATAAGAGAAGAATAAGTTTGGAAAACATAGGAAAGGGGGGAAGGGCATACACAAGACTCACAAGCAATCTCGTGGTGCGATTGATTCCAAGCCAAGGACTCAAACAAGTTCGACATATCATCGACATCTAAAAAACACAAACCACCATAAAACATGGACTCAAGGGTGGCTCGGGTCTCATGTGTTATCCCCTTAAGCACAAAGTTGCTGGTTTGGGCGTGTCTCAGTTGTCGTGTAGTTGACCAGCCCCCGTCGCGCATTGCTTTGTCTTCTTCTTTTGTTCCTTTTTGCTCCTTTTCACAGCACTTGCTTTGTTGATCTTATTATCTACAAAAGTAAATAAAACGAGTGAAAATTCTAGAGATTATATTATTATACGAGCTAAAATTAGGTGAAAGAGGCATGTAAAATATGACAAATTAGCGCCTAACAGTGATTAGCCTGATGGACCACGCACTCGGTTTGTTTTGTACACCGATAATATGTTATGGCATAAATTGATGATGACGAAGGACCTCAAACTCGAGCTTCTGAGGTGGTACCTTTGGTTGAAGCAATACAATTTTTTGGTTCGCGACATAAATGATGCTCATACTCTTACCGATCTTGACCGTATATAGAAGTATGGTCAAGTTCTTGACCTTAAAAGGGCATTTCTTGGGAGGCAACCCAACCCCTTTTTATAGATTTGATTCTTTTTTAGGTAATTTTTCATAAAATAAAAAAATAGAGTGAAAATAAATAAATAAAAGAGAAAAGAAAGAAGAAAAAGATAAAAAAAAGAAGATAAAAAAACATAAGAAAAAGGAAAAAAAATGATGGGCATCACGATTCGTATTACCCAAATACAACCCGTGGTGTGCCCACCCAGGAAAAATTAAAAAACCGGTGTCCAGCAGACACCACGATCTGGCCGTGGTGCCCCCCACAAACCATTGTGTGCTGCTATGGGCCACGGTCAAGGGTTTTGACTGCGGTGACCATTCCTTTTCCCCCACTTTCATCTTCTACCTGGACAAACTCTCTCTCTACCTCCCTCTTTCTCTCTTTAAAACCTCCATTGTTACACCTTCCTTCTCCACCTAATGTCTTCCCATTTTCTCTCCATTTTCACTCAAAATCTTCCCTTTTCTGTTTATCTTTCACTTTCTCCAACAAATTTTACCTCTTTTCACAATTTCTTCTCCAACCTCATCTCATCTTCACCCATCCTCCATAACCATCTTCTTCTCTCTCTAATCCTTCCTCTTTTTCACATAAATTTTTCATTTTTCCTTCTTACATCTTATGTTTTAGGTTTTTGTTTCAATTTTTCTTATATTTTGCACCAATGACACTACCAAGAGACAAAGGAGCATCAAGCAGGTTGGAACATCTAGTCAAGCACCACATTGGCCTCAACGGACCTACCAAACTTCCACCAATGCTCGAGCCCAAGGTAATATTCCTCATCCTCTTAGTTTAACTAGCCCTAACCATGTTGCTAAATATACTTGCTTGAATGAACGAATGATTGTGGCAACTTATTACTACAATGAGGAATTATTAAGCCGTTTAGAATTGTTAGATGATATACGGTGGTTGTTTGCACGGGGGCCTATTGGCTATTTTATTGAGATGAAAGAGCACACATATGGGGACCTCACCTTAGAATTCCTAAGTACTTTGCATGTTGGGGTCACTCGCTGGCCTTAATGTCAAGCCAGGTATATTTTCTTTTATTTGCAAGGGCAATTTTGTGAGTTGAACTTAGGTACCATCAATAGTATATTTGATTTTACACCTAGCGTGGATTTACCAAATCATCAAGTCCCCTAAGAATACAACCCAAATGCCTTTTGGGGCGAGCTTTCGGGGAATGTTAGGTATAGTACTAGTTCTTTCAAGTGCACCCACATTAGGAACCCTTGCATTCGGGTAACGCAGTGTATTCTTGCTTGTTGTTTCTTTACTTGGAATGATAGTTTGAATATTCCAAGATTGTCTGAATTATATTTTCTGTCCTGTATGCTTGATGGTGTTCAACTTGATCCTGGGGCGTTCTTGGCCTGACAGTTGTATAGTGCTGCTGTTAGCGCTAAGGGCAGGATAGTCGTTGGTGGTATTGTCACAACCATTGCTAGATTTTTGGGTGTTGAGCCCAACCCTGAGGATCGACTAGCTAGGTCTGAGCGGCTTAATTAAGCCGCTTTTGAGATAATGAACTTTTGTAGAGGCTGGACGTTGGTGCTGGATTTACCCGAGAGATCTGCTTTTGCCACTTCGCAATGTTGATCGCACCACCTTACTTCACCAGCCTAACCTCTACTAGGTACCTGGTGATGCCAAGGTTGTTCAACCCGTACCTCCTCCATCCCTATTTACTTCTTAGGCCGGACCTAGTTCTTCTTTCCAACCACCCCGATTGACTATGCGGACCCCCAAGCCACCCTTAGGTGTATCCAAAAGGAGCAAGTATCCCTTCAAGCCTATGTTGCATTTGAGAATGCAGCTCTTTGTGACTTTGTCCAAGAGTGGCATAACGAGCTTCGTGGGATGCTTGCTACTTAGACCCAATACTTTTAGGATTATAAGACTTATTTATAGACCTGGTACAATTGGCATATCTCTTATGGTCAACCACCTCACCCTCCTTCACCACCCCCCTTCTAACTGCTTTTTGCTACTCCCCCTTCCCTTTTCTACTCTGTGCATACATTGAGGATAATGTTTTGTTAAAGCATAGGGGCGTTAGTTAGTATTTGATGGTGTCTGATGCCTGATATGGATTGGTGTGTGCTTGTGTATGTCTTGTATATATTGTTCATACTTGCATATAGAGATGCATTATAGGTTTTAATTTTAGAGCATGTTAGAAGTACATTTAGGTTTCTTTCACTTTAGGTTGCATTTTAGGTTTTCATAGTTTCTGTCATAGTTTTTAAATTTTAGAGTTGTTATTAGGAGCATACATCTTCAACAAAAAAAAAAAAAAACCAAAAAAAAAAACTGAAAAACCAAATGAAACAGAAAAGAAACACTTTCGATGATGATCTTGATAGACTAGGTAAACTTCTTTGGATTAGATTGATCCTTCGATTCGCCCAATTGTGCATAAAAATTTTTGAGAATGAGTTTGCGAAAATGAGCTTCATGTTTTGACCATATGACGAGTGCGAATTGATTATCCCATGATTCTTTACATGAATATTGGCATAAGTCTACTAATGAGCTAGTTATGACCTTGGTAGATAACCCATAAGGCTCTGAGCTTTTAAAGACTAATTTATCAATTTAGTCTCTTATCAATTCATGAGTTACTCTTCCTCGACATCATTTCTCTGGAACTTGGTTTGACTCTCATTCAAGATCACATTTTGTATATGTATTTAGGCAACATGATTGAGGCATTCTTTGTCTTGTTAAGCCAAAAAAGCCAAATAGCCACCCTTGTTCTGCAATATATATCCCTTGCTAGCCCCTTTGAGCCTATATCCGGTTTTTTTTTTTTTTTTTTTTGATTTGAACCTCCATACATAGCCTTTTGGCAAAGTATTTATCTAACCCTTAAGCCAAGTCTAGAGGAGCGTTTCAATTAGGAGTTAGTAAGGTGTAATTGAGATTCTTTTTGGTGGATTTGGTTGGTTGTTTGGTGAAGGGATTTGTGTTTTTTTGGTCATATATAAGAAATTTCTTGTCTTATTATACAAAGATTAGAGAAGAGTTGAAATTCAAAGTTTGATATGGACCTCCTTGGCTAGCATTTTTTTTGGGAAGAAAACAAAGCAAGCAAAAACAAAATAGAAAAAAAGAAAAGCAAAAAAAACAAAAAAAGAAGGCATAAAAAGAGTGTTGGCCTTGTTTGGATTGTAAAAAGTATTCATGACTTTCAACCCTTTTTCTCTTCATTTGGGGATGTATTTTGTAGTTGAATTGTATTGGTTGAAGGAGATTGTTGTATGAGTGCATTGGAAATGTTTAGCTCTGAGTCTATGGCTTCTAGCTTCACATTTCCAAAACATTTGTTCCGCTCTTACCTTTACTCATGGCCCCATTATAACCTCATAAATTCCTCTTGATTGTCAAATATATATTGTATACTCGTGATGGCAAATCAAAGAATCTAATCAAGCTTATGGTAAATGTGATCTATGGAATGAGAATTGAGGGAACCTTCTTACATTTTAAAACACGTGTGTGATGAGTGCCATATGACTATAATAAGGTTCTACTGACATTACTGGCACCATTTATCGCATATATTAATGCAATTGTATTTAATGATTTTAGGAGATTGATTCAAAATTGACGTTGTGATCTATCAAATGATTTCAAAGATTTCATTTCCTTGCCTGTTTGTTAAATGGTTTTTGTGCTTTTGGGCTAACTTAACATCGGCTTTGCTATTGAGATACTACCAATGTTTATCCTAAGGAGGTTGTGAATAACTTTCAGTCTTAGTGTTGCTTAGGGAGAAGGAACAGTTTGAGCATGGGGGAGTTTGATAAGTGCTTAAAGTGTATATGATTTTAGGGTCATTCTGCTGCATTTTTAAAGAGAATTGTGTGCTTTATAACATAATTTATATACTATTCTCGTTTTATACTTGGGTATAGTTCTTTGATAAAATTTGTAGGATTTTAGACCATTTCACTCGGCATTTGACCCTCATTTGAGTGTATATTGACCCGCTCTGGATGCCCCTGAGTTGCCATGCCCGTGGAGCAAGAGAAGAGCAGAAGGATTCAGTTACAGCCAAGATCACAGTCCAATAGTGATGGATGCCATGGACCTTGGTGAGCCTGTAACTACTTGCCTCTTCGTCTTCCTTCGTTGTGCGGCTGAGGATGCTCTATTTCCTACTCAAAAGGCGTGTTCCAAGGCAGAAAAGAGAAGAGTTAGAGAGCAACCATAGCCATTTTAACTACTTCTCTCACATCTTTCTCTTAGTTTAGTTTAGTTTTAGTTTAGTTGTGAGGTTTGAAATGAGAAGCTTTGTTCTTAGAGGCTTGAAGATTGTTGCA
>JAKOGI010002211.1:0-2500 GCA_029747015.1 Carnegiea gigantea
TACGACATACTCTGCCTTCATAGTCGACAAACTACACCACAATATGGCTCCCCCACCCAAGGTGAACACATACCCTGAGGTTGACCTGGACTCATCCGGGTCGGCATCCCAATCGGCATCTGAATATCCACTCAACTTAAGGTCCCTGCTTTGATAGTATAGGACCAAGTCGGATGTACTACGAATGTCACACATGATTCTCTTGACGGCTTGCCAATAAGTAAGTCCTAGGTTGCTTTGGTAACGACTTACCAAAACAACCGCAAAGCAAATGTCCGGTCGTGTACACAACATAGCGTACATTAAGCTTCCTACGGCACTAGCATAAGGGACATTACTCATTGCCTCCGTTTCTTTATCTGTTTTTAGGCATTGGTCGAGGCTCAAGGTTAAACCCTTCTCAATTGAAGTATCTATGTGTTTGGAATAGTGCATGCGGAATCGTTCTAAGACCTTCTTGATATATGCCTCCTAGCTCATACCTAAAAGTTTCTTAGGATGATTCCTGATTATTTCCATGCCTAGGATGTCCTGGCTTCACCCATATCCTTCATCTCAAAGACGGAGGACAGCCACTTCTCAGTGGCTTCGATTATCTCCAAGTTGTTCCCAACCAGTAGTATGTCATCAACGTATAGGGTAAGAAACATAATCCCCTCGGTTAATCTTTTGACATATACACAGTGGTCTTCTAAAACCATAGATAAGCTAAATGAAGTTATAGCTTTATGGAATCTTAAGTACCAAGATCTGGAAGATTGCTTAAGGCCGTATATGGACCTTTTAAGACGACACACCTTGTCCTCTTGTCCCTTTGATACAAAACCAATGGATTGGTCCATATAGATCTCTTCCTCAAGCCTACCGTCGAGGAAAGCAGTCTTTACATCTATTTGAAATAACTTTAAGTCCAAATGGGCAACCATAGCAAGGAGCAGGCGAATAGAGGCAAATTTCACAACAGGAAAAATGCCTCTTCATAGTCTACACCCTTAATTTGTGTAAACCCTTTTTCCACTAAACAGGCTTTGAACTTATCGATCAAACCATCTGCCCAATATTTAATCTTGAAAACCCACTTGTTTCCAATAGACTAACGATAGGGTGGAAGATCGATAAGTTTCCAAACCTTATTTCTCTGCATCGAGTCCATCTCATCCCTCATGGCATCCATCCACTCTTTGTGGTTTAGTAAGTTTATCGCCTCTTGATAAGAGGTAGGCTTCCCAACTTCCACAGGAGTGCATAGGAATATTTCCTCTTCGATTTGGAAATATTGTCAAGAAATTCTTTCACGCTCACTCCTTCGGATCCTGGGGCCTTCATTGTTTGTCTGTCTGGGTGAGGCACCCCTCCCTCTTTCTTTAAGGGGTATGGAACCCTGAGCATTTGGAGAGTCGCTCCCACTATCCCTTTGGGGCGTGGGGTCCTGACTATGTGGACTAACTTCATGTTCAAGAACTGGAGATTGAGGACAGACCTCACTCACAGGTTGACTTTCCTCATGTATAGGAGATCGAGGATGAATCCCATTCTCCTGAGCAGACAAGTCTCCCCCATCCCTTTCGGATAGGGGAGACATACCATCTTCGGTGACTTGACTAGAGTGCAAATTCTCCCTGTCACGGAAAGATGGTTGGATGTCTTACTGTAACTCAAACAGTTCTATATCCTTCTTGACTTCACCAATGGTTGGGAACTCATCCTCGAGAAAATCAACATTGCAGGAATCTATCTCTGTCATGCCACCATTAGAGTGTTCTTCGTACATCACATATCCTTTAGATTGTGCGGGATATCTAATGAACTCCATTTTGGTGGCTCTTGGACCAAGTTTTCCATGTTTATGGATTGGGTTATGCAAATAGCCAACCGACCCTCGTGGGCGTAAATGATCCAAGGATGGCTTCTTCCCAAACCATAACTCATATGGTGTGGCAGGTACACTCTTCCTCGGCACACGCTTAAGAATATAGGTTGCTGCAAGCAACGCAGCCCTCCAGAAACTGATTGGGAGGTTAGCATATGCCATCATTGACATGACCATGTCCAGCAACATACAATTCCTATGTTCCATAACACCTTTCTGTTGTGGGGTGTGTGGAATCATTAGCTGTCTTTGTACAGCTTTTTCCTCACATAACTCCTTGAACATATCATCGAGGTATTCACGACCTCGATCAGTTTGAAGGATCTTAACCCTACATTTTAATTAAGCCTCTACTTCTGCTACGAAGCGTTTGAACACATTGAGTGCCTCATAGCGATAAGAGAGTAGGTACACATACCCATATCGTGAATAATCGTTTATGAGAGTAATGAAATAGATAGCCCAATGTCGTGCTTTAACGTTCATAGGTCCACATATGTCTGAGTGGATTAATTCTAAGGAACTAGATGCTCTCGATGCCTTACCAAAAGGCTTCATTGTTGCCTTGCCAGCTAGACATGACTCACACCTAGGCAACTTAACCTTAGAGAGTTGGTCTAGAAGACCTTC
>JAKOGI010002211.1:7500-47500 GCA_029747015.1 Carnegiea gigantea
GTGGTATTGTTTGTTGTTGATGGATAAACTCATTCATGCATATTGAACTGGGTAGAAGTTGGTTGAAGTAAGTTGAAGTTGGAAGAAGCTAGTGTATGTTTTTTTGGTATGACGGATGGAAGTTAGTTAATGTAAAAAAGTGGGAATAAGTTAATAAGTGTTGTTGTAAATGCTAATACGATAATAACTTTTAAATTATTTATGACTTCTTGCATCAAAAAAAATTATTTATGACATTTTTTAATGTGTATCTATTGAGGTAGTTTTTACACATACAATTTTTACATAATAATTTACAAATCTCTACTTCAATAAACCAACACAAAAAAATTATTGTATGTCATTTTTTTGATTGAAAACATAATTAATTTTCACATGATAATTTATAAATTGTGAAAATTTGAACAAGATGGGTTAAAATTGATTGAAATGTGTTGAAGTGGATTGAAATTGGTTGGCGTGGATTGAAGTTGATTGATGTTGATAAAATGGAATTTATCAACAAAAAGAACAGGCCCTAAATTTATTATATTAACTAAATTAATTTGTATAGTTGCAAAATTCAATGTTATGCTATCTTCCAGAGTGTGATGCCTAGGGTTTTGGTAATTTTTGTTATGTTAAATTTCACAAGTGCACGATGTAATGGTAGTTAGAAACCGGCAAGTACAGGTCATATTCATAGGGAGTTGTGTTTTCAAGTACCAAAGCCAACTAAAGCATTTCAGTATATGCAGAATAAGGGGTGATAGGAAGAGGAACTAAACTATTAAGGCAGACAAAAAGGACTTTGATTATAATTAAACCTAAGATTAACTAACTAATCAAACCAAACCCTAACCTTTCTGAGTTATGCTAGCATTCAAAGATGATCGATTGCACCAATTAAAACTCACCCCTGTCCTCTTCCAAGGGTTAAACGCTATTATAATTGTTCTAGCAATCTATTTTTGTGAGATTAGTCCAATTAAACTACAATAGCAACAAGCCTAGATATAGTTAGGATTTGGACTGTTTTTATATCCAAATGCTAACTATCCTCTCTACCCAAGCTAGATAATCAATAAAACCTTTCAGCACAAGTGAATTACCCCAAATCATGGTTGAAAGCACTTTCAAGCATTTCATCAAAAACTTGGTGGGGCTGAGAAAAAAATCCTAAATCCAAATATAAACAAGGTAGGCTAAGGTTTAAACAAGATAAAATAGCCATCTTAGGGGCTAATCACAATCAAATATCACAACTTTAATCACAACTAAACATCCATAAGAAAATCAAAGCAAAGAATTAATAAACTAGTAAACAAAGCAAGAAGCATGAAATTAGAGAGAGAGAGAGAGAGAGAGAGAGAGAGAGAGAGAGAGAGAGAGAAGAGAAACTTAGTCTTAAATCATGAAATCCAAAATTTGTACATGACATGCACTAATCTCCTCTAAATTATTCTCCCCTAATGGGATTTTGGTGGCTAATAAAAACCCTAAAAATGGCTAAAGGACAAGTTCCTAGGATGGTCTAAAAGATTCCTCAAACAAAGTCCGAAATCTATTTAAATTCCGCGAAAACTGGAAAGATGCACGGTCGTGCTTTGACGCGCGGGTGCCTGTGCACCCGCGCACTAAGAAGATGCACGGCTGTGGATTGCCCTTGTGCAACTTCTGCCTACAGAGTTTCCACTGTAGTCCTATTGCACGGCCGTGCACCCATCTCGGCTCTTTGGACTTGATTTTTCTAGCCTCGAAACGTTGTTGAACCTCTTCTCTTCCTTGAAAATCATCCCCAATGCCTCCATTTCAATCGAAATTAGCAATTTTCTCATCTTCTTGGCAATAATTCTTGAAAATAAGGAAACGAAGAGATATCCTAGTGATGAATGAAACATTACTCAAAAAAGGCACGTTGAAAACCTTAAACCTAACATTAGTGAGCCAAAGTACATCATCAGTGAGCAGTAATCAGAAATACCTGATTCTGTCAATACATTCACAAGAAAATACTTAATTTGATGTTAATTAATACCACGCAAAATACTTTTATCCACATTTCTAAAGAAAACAGAAAACAAACACAGATCTCATTACGCACAACATACGCATGTTAGAGACCTATATATGGTATTTTAGTAAGTTATGACACATGTGTAGTGAGCCATGACAATACTGAACATCAGTCTAAATTTCCTCACCAAACATGCTATTATGAGTTGTACCACATATTGTAGTGAGCTATGACTTGAATTTAGTGAGCCATGATTAGAATTTAGTGAGCTGTAAATTATATTCTACTGGCTGTCAGCCTATGCATACTGTAGTGAGTTGTAACTTGTATTATAGTGAGCTATGACTTGAATTTACCGAGCCATGACTAGAATTTAGTGAGCTATAAATTATATTCTAGTGGCTGTCAGCATATGCATATGATAGTGAGTTGTACCTTATATTGTAGTGAGTTATGACTAGAATTTAGTGCCATGATTTGAATTCAGTGAGCTGCACCTTATATTCTACTGACTGCCAGCATATGCATACTTTAGTGACCTGTACTTTATACTATAGTGAGTTCTACCTTACATCCTAGTGAGCCACGACTTGAATTTAGTGAGTGGTACAACACATTCTTGTGTGCACTCTATTTTCATATATTATTTCATGCATCTAGTGAGCTGTAACTTATATTCTAGTGAGTTGTACCTTATACTACCATCACAGTTCTACATGCTATACTCAGTTGTAGCTTATATTCTAGTGAGCCATCACTTGACTTTAGTGAGCTGCACCTTTTATTCTAGTGTGCTATAACATGTACTATGATATTAATATTATATGTAATACTATTCATAGATCAAAGATAGAAGGGTTAAGCACAAACCCTGAAGATATAATTATGGGAGCTGTGAGAGACAACTCTACTGGTCCAGTGAACTTCAGGTAAATTACACTTCCAATATATCCAAACACACACTAAATAGTTCACTACACCGAATTGTATTTCTCTTTTTTATTGAAGCCCAAAGGATCAAAATCAGACAAATGAAACAAATCAAGGAATGGAACAGGATATTACTCATAATGCAGGCTAAGATATGTCTACATTATGTAAGATTATATGTAATTATTTGAATTGCATATATAGTGAGCATGAATTATATTGAAAGTAGTTGTACCATATATTCTATATTAATTGCTGCCAATTAGTATGCTGTAAACTATGCTTTGGTGAGCTATAACACATAACTAGTGAGCAGTATGAAAATTCATCTTCTTTATTACTGTGTACCATGTGTAGTGAAGTAGTCTAATCTCTTTTGCTATACTAGTTCATATATGTAGTGAGTTCATCTCAAATTTTAGTCAGCAAGTAAACTATACATCTACAATTATATTTAGTGAGTTGAACTGCATATGTAGCAAGCAAATAGTTTTTTTTTAGTGAGCTCTAGACATATTACATTAAACATTGCACATTTATTAAGTTGTACATCTTGTTCACTTATAAAAAAAATACCATGTACAGCTGCAAAAGAAGCAAGTAAGTTAGCTCCACCAAATCAAGAAAAGAAGCAAGAAAAACTATCCACACCAAGGGACAAAACATCTAAAGGGAAAACAAGCCCATCAACCACCACTACAAAGAAAAGGAGGGGTGATACAAGAAGCTAGGAAGACTAGAAATATTTGCACCACTCCAACAAGTTCAGAAGATGAACAGGTGCAAGCTCCCATAGCAGATGAGCATGTAAAATAGACTATGCATGCTGTGGAAGAGTCACATGCAACTCAACAAGAAGGAACAAGAATTATAAAAAACAAGAGAACCACCTCAACAAAATACTCCGACAACAAGGCAAAAACAAAAGGTGGTGTAGGAAAAAAAAAAAAAGCAGTCAAAGAAAAATGATGCATAAGGGAAGATTAGCAACAGAAAAGAAGGAAAGGGAAAGAAGAATGCAGAGCAAAGCATCCCCAAGAGTTACAAAAAATACTGCTCAGGAAAGGTCGAAAAAAATAATCACCGACATTCATCCACAACTTTGAGAGGAAACAGATGACACCATAGAGGACACCTCTTACAAAACGCCTCCCCATGGGCATGATGATGAATCTAACTCTGAAGATGAGGTATTGGTGAAGAGAATAAAGAAAATAGAACAAGCATAAAAGCCCAAACCAAAGCAAATCCAAATAAGGTCAAAAAAGTGTGCCATGGCACAAGCTGAAAAGGAGAGGCAGGCTATCTAAAAGAGTCCAAAAGGTCCCGTGAATCATGGACAACTCTTAGTTTTATAGCATGACCAACAAAAGAAATCCCGAAATAGCAACCAAATACTACCATTCATGTTCAAGACCCTAAGTCTGTGCAATCTGTCCAAAAACCGACAGAGGCAAACATAAAACGTTAAAAGATTTTCCAGACCAGAATGTCACCTTCAGGGTTTGTTGTAATGATTGAGAACTTCAATGAGGCATAAAGACAGGCAATATGCTATGTGGGGTTTCGAGGATTCCTTCATTTGCAAGTAATTGAATTACCGGTGGATTTATGTGAATGGCTTGTAGATAGGTTTGACTCATACTCAGTTGCATTGTATATATCTGCTGACAAAAACATTGAGATTACACCAATGGAAGTACATCTCACATTGGCACTTCCCATTGGTGGAAGGAAGGTTGAGGAGTTCTACGGCAAAAAACCAAAGCACGCTAAATGCAATGAAGTCCTCTCAACATAGAGAAAGGAGTAGAATCTGAAAGATGGGACCCTAAAGCTCAGCCAAATGCCACAGTACAAACTGAGCCAGTCTAATGTACGGGAAGGTTTCAAAAGAAACTTTGTGCTGTATATGGTCTCTTATTTTTTTAATGGTTTGAAGAATATATATTACGCACCCTACTTTGCGAAGAATGTTACTAATATTGAAAACATAGCTACAATTGATTGGTGCCGATACACCATTGATAGATTGTGTGAATCTGTCAAAAAGAGGGTTCTATTCTATTAGAATATCATCATTTCAACGAGCACAACATCACTTTTAGTGAGCTGAATATACATTTTAGTGAGCGAGCAGAACAACATTTTCAGTGAGTACAACATAAATCTTACCGAGCAGACCATTTACTTTAATAAGTAGAACATATATTTTAGTGAGCAGATCATTTACTTTAGTGAGTAGAATCTTATTTTTGGTGGGCTATGGAGAACTTGCTCATAGCTGACAACTGTCTATTACATTGATCTATAATGACCATTTTAGTGAGCTACTATACATATACCAATAACCAAATAGGAATTATACTTATAGAACATTACTTTATGTTAGTGGGCTGCAATACATTTTTAGTGAGCATAATTATATTTTTAGTGAGCAGAACAATAGTTTTATTGAGCAGACCAATTATTTTAGTGAGTAGAACATATATTTTAGTGAACAGAGCATCTATTTTAGTGAGCTATAAATAACTTGTTCATAGTTGGCAATTGTCTGCTACATTGATCTATATTGACCATTTTAATGAGCCAAATAGGAGTTATTCTTAGAGAATATTACTTTATGTTAGTAAGCTAGTACACAGTTTTGGTGAGCAGAAAATATATTTTAGTGAGTAAAGATTTATTTCTGCTAAGCTATAAAGAATTGATTACAATGAAAATGTCCCTTACAGATGCTATATCTTAACAAACTTCTCCTCACAAAGAAGACTGTTTAGAGACAATTCCCAACAATCAAGGGCTGCACAATAGAAAAGCTAAGGGAAAGAGTCAATGAAGAGAGAAAGGCTAATCAAGTTAGTAACGAAGAAGTGATGCAAGGCTTTGGAAAGGGCAGAGTGGAGCCTCCAATACAAATAAATAGAGAAGAGTAAACTGAACAAGCTAGAGAAACTCAGCCACAAAAGAAAGAATAACCAAATATATTTTCACAAAATGATGAAACATAAGAGTTAGAGGTATATCATTTAATTCATTTATATAAATTAAGGAGAAGGAAGAAATTTAAACAAATGTCTATCTAACATCTTATAATACTTCAATGACATCTACATAGAGAAAGATATGGAAGAAATGGCTGAAGTAACAAAGGCTTTAGCAAGTGCATTGAGGTACAGAACCTTTTATGGAATACTTGTCAAAAAGGTACCAAAATAATGAAGCACCCAAGAAAATAAGAGATGCGATAATAAGCATGTTCTCTTCATACTGTGAGGCTCAAATCTCAAAATCCCCACCAATGGGACAAAAAGAAAATGGAAATGAAAGTCCTAACATACCACCATTCAGTTAGGATGATGAATGGTTGAATAGAGTTGTTGTACTAGTGGCAATAACTAAATTGGAGCCAATAACTGAATTGGAGAATGCTTTTGTAAAGCAACAGAAAACCAGCAGCCTGAAAGCCAAAAGTGTAAGAAGGAAAAGTCCTGCATCAAGAAAAGGGGGCAATGACATGCCGAGTTTTAAGTTTATTGATGAGAGCCAAAGTTCGGCTCCTCTAACACTAGCACTACCACCACCACATCAGACACCACCACCCTCCCCCTATAAAACGCATCAGATACCACCATCCTCCCCATATATAAACACATCAAACACCACCACCCTCCCCTTCCCCCAAAAACCCTTCAGACACCACAACCCTCCCCCCTTCCCCCTCTCCCATATAAACACCACAAACACCACCACCCTCCCCACCACCAATTGAGATAAAACAGCCACAACACCCATCACAGGCTCTTGAGACACAACCAACACATTAATCATCTGAGAGACCACCATCACCACTAATTCTAAAAAACACAATCAGAGCAAATAGAAACACAGAAAACAAATGAAGGAGAGTAGGAAAAGAAAAAATCTTCTAGCAGAGAAGATAACAAAAAGAAAACAACACATACATCTAGTAAGAATTTTCAATGAGCAGAATGTTAATTTCAGTGAGTAGGACATAATTTTTCGTGAGTTATGGCAAGTTGTTGATAGATGTTACAGTGAGTTAGAATAACACATCTAGTGAGCACACATCACTTTTAGATGGCTCTAGGAACATGCAAAGAGGACTTTGTTGGTAGTGAACATTACTTTTTTTTTTTAAGTAAGCTGTTGTGCATTGTTAGTGAGTAGAAGATAAATTTTAGTGAGCAGAAAGTATATCTTAGTGGATAGAAAGTATATCTTGGTGAGCAAAACATATATGTTAGTGAGCAGAACATATATGTTAGTGAGTAAAACATATATTTTAGTGAGCATTCAGCCATATTATGCATTTAGTGAGATATATTACCATCAACACTGATATAATCTTTTGTAGAAGAAGAGCACACCAAGAAGGCAAGACATTAACTAGGGAGAAAGAAGGGACCAGTGATGGAACCCTACTGCTCTCCTTTTGTGGAAAGAATCACAAAGATTAGATGGGAGTTGTCAGCCAAGGAGAAGATCGTTTCTAATTATGTATTCCATCAATTAGAGGACCTTGATCCAAAGTAAGCGAAAAACTACAACATAGAAAACACTTAGAAACACTTAAGTTATAATGAATGTATACTTACATTTTTTTTCCTTTTCTTGCTAAATCAGTGAAGAATTGTTTGATATCGGAACACATGTTGCAAATTGGTATTACATGTTAGCCATGTGACTAAGTGAATACATTGATGCACATGTGATCAATGTCTGGGCTGCTATCCTTAACAACTTAGAGAGAAAAAGGAGTGCAGGCTCTCAAAGAAGGGTTTTTACCCTGGTTGATGCAATAGTAATTATATACTTATTTTTATTCACAAATGTAAATGATCAAACATCTACTAATACTACTGCAAAAATGCAATCAACTTTGGACCCCTTGATAAATATAGAAAATCAGAAGAGGTAAGGCACATTGATTTTGAAATAATTCTTAGGAGAGAATTCTAGAGATGTGACAAATCGATATCAGCCAAACAGTTGCAACTGGTAGGCATTAATCTAATACATTTTTATTGTGTATTACACTACGACATTATATAATACTGTTTCATCTTCCAATTTGAAGATGTTTTTCCCGGTTTGTCACAAGAAGTACTTCTTCATCTTCTGCTTTGATTTAAAGGAGAAAAGGCTTGATATTATGGACAATCCACACAACTACTCCATGCAAAGCCACATATGGAGAAACACATCTATTAGTGGTATGTTCAAATGTTCAATGATTCATTTAATTTAGAATAAATCAATACACATATTTGGTGAGCTGACATATTTGGTGAGCTAACACACATTTTTTGTGAGCTGACACACATATTTGGTGAGCTATCAAATAATTACAGTGAGCTGAACAAAAATATTGGTTGTACACAGGCAAAAGCTTTTGGGAGATTTCTTTAGGATAGTGTTGGTCATCCCAAACATGAAATTGTGAAGAAGATGTAAGCAATGCGAATGAGAATGCATTGAAGAACAATAGATAATGTCACAGACTGTGAAATATTCTGCATGAGGCACATGGAGTCTTACCTCAGCCATACAGATAAATGGGATTGTGGTTTTAAGAAAAATGAAGTAAATCTACCAAGAATGTTTTCTCTGCAAAAATATCTTGAAATAAGTACAACCCCTATTCATTAAAGAACCACAAATGGTTTGTTTGCTTTTTTCCATTTCAATGACAAAAATTTACTTGATCTAATGAGAGCATGATACTGCTATGAGGTCATCAACAATGAAGAAAACGTATACAAGAATAGAGTGAAGAGGCTCACAAAGGAGCTCCATGATAAACAACAGGCAAAAATGAATGCAAAATCAGGCCAGCCTCAAGTGCCAATAGCATGAGTAATGAACCTTGCTTTAGTTAGACTAACTTTAGGAACTAACATACCCAATACTCTTATATGAACACTATTACTGTGCTTACACTTAATGATGGTAAAGTACTAGTATGCAGCATTTATTATTGGATATTTCTTTTTTTTTTTTTTCTATGCTCATTTCCAGTGAGCTAGCAGGCAAAATCAGTGAGCTAGCAGGCAAACCCTGTGACAACATTAAATCATCAAAGTTATTCAAATATTACAACAATTATTAACAAAGTTATTCAAATATTGAAGTGTACACAATGACAGTGTTAAATCATCAAAAATTTGAAAATAGTTTTCTAAAATATAGTGAGCTAACAGATAAAACTAGTGAGCTATAATTCTTCAGTAGTGAGCAACCTATTATAAGTTCCAAAAGTATTCACCCTATTATAAACTTAAAAATTATTCAACATGATTTACTTAATTTTTAAATAAAAAATAATTCTCATCACATCACATTACAAAAAAAAAAATCATGATGAATAAATATACAAGTTTAGAATTTATTAATCAAAATACAAATGTACATTTGGAGTTTTGTCCAAAAAAACTATTGAATGCACTAGATGCAAAAAACTTCATTAATGCTAGAAGCCAATGCCATGTCCTCAAACCTCCACGACCCACATTACCTATAGTCAGCAAATTATAATTGTTGGAGAGCATGAAAGAAAACGATAAACACGTAGCAAATCAAAAACCTATGATGATACCAAAATTTCATGCTCGATTCCCAGGTAACCTGTTTCATAAAATAAATTAGCCTATACATATCTTTAGTGAGCTATGTAGTGAGCAAAGACACTTTAATAGTAAGCCAATATATATTTTTCGTGAGCACATACACTATATTAGTGAGTGTATCACCCTTGAATGCTAGGAGTTTCAGAAGTAGGATTTAACTAATTGATAGGAAAGCTATCCTCATTTGGTTGCCCCAACCTTTCATCAAAAATCAAGCTAAAAACCTTATGCATTTCATTGAAATCTACTGTCAAATTAGATACACCTGCTGGATTAGATGAACTTGCATCAATAAACTTAGCCATAGCAGGAAGCTCATATTTTTAGTGAGCATATACATATATTTAGTGAGCCACTGTATAAATGTAGTGAGTGGAACCTGTACAACTAATAGTGTGAGAACTGAACAATGCAGTGACCAGATACACTATATTAGTGAGTGTATCAACACTTTTAGTGAGCCAAAACACAATATATTTCTACAGGGCTTAGTAATAAACTTAATAAACTCCGAAAAAGATATTAATATAACAAATATAACTTAACAATGAGATTCCCCAATATCATGCCAAGAATAGCCAGGATTTCCAAACAGGGAGGGCTTCTTCTAAAGAGAACGAGACTCAACAACAGGAGGTTGTGAGGTAGACAGTCAATCCGATTACTTTTAACTGAGATTGTCAATAGAATTTAACCTGAGGTTCAGATACATCTCCATTCCTTGAAGAAAACCTTACCTTCCTTGATCTCACAATATTTGATATCTTCTCTGATATACTCATCCTCCTTACAATCCTTTAACATTTTTTTCTCGAACCTTTAGGGTTACCAATGATTTTATTACCAGCACTAAGATTGTTGGTCATTTTCTGTATCGGAAACATAAGCTGAACCCACCACATCAACCTTTAACTTGGAAAAACTTCTTCACATAGCTTTCTTACTTGGGTATTTGATTCACTTGCAGGAAGTAATGCCTCAAACTGCCTATGTATCTGAACCCTCTATATGAAATTGGGATCACCAACTGAATTACCACTAGGAGCTTCTTCTATAACCCGGGGGAGTCTAGCTAGCCTAGTCCATCGTTTCAAAATATATTGATCATAGACTTTAGGCATACAATGAATGTTGAAAATACGCAAATAGTGGCAGCAAAGAATACCACTCTCACTGTACTTTTTACAATCGCAAACAATATTTTGGTCTGGAAGATTAAACCTAACTACAAACCCAAACTTCTTCAAAAGCCGATTCTCATAGACACCATATGTATGCTCTATGCTGTAAGGGGTTTCATTTAAGCTGAGAAGATCTTAACAACACCCTTCCCATTTAATGTATTCATTCTCAAATACTTTGTGCAAGTTGTTCATATAGATCTTCGAAGCATGCTGCAAAGGCTACCATGTGGCAAGTACATCTCAGGGAATCTATCCTTATTTTTCATGTTCTCATCCTTCTCCTTAATCCTCCACTCAGTAACAATGTCATAGAATATATTATAAAAATCAAATAACCTACAAGTGGCATTGACTCTCTTTGACAAAGAAGCATTTGTAGACTCACTTCCCCATGACGATAAAATGCCACCCAAAAAAAAAAAAAAAATCCTTGCAAAAAGTTGGATACCATTTTTCTTTTACCCGATACAATCTAACCAACCAAGCATTTTCAGCACATTTATACTCTTCAACTAGCCTAACACATAAAAACAGTGAGCAGAAGATAATAAGTTACTGAGCAGAAACATATAATCTTGGTGAGCAGAACGGCATAATCTTGTAAGCAGACACAGATAACCTTGATGAGTAGAAAGTAATAATTAGTGAGCAGAAAGTAATAAGTTGGGGAGCACATTAATAAACAGAAACACAGAAGGGTTCACCTGTGCCAACAAAAATTATACTCTGCTTCTGTATCACATCTTATCAAAATATGGTTAAACTTATCGACAAATCCACCCAAAATCCTAAGATGACCAATATTCTTTTTTGAATTCTCCAAGATGTGCCAAGTATACAACCTATGCTTTACTAAAGGGAAGACCTTTTCAATAGCATTTGCCATAGAAAATGTTTAGTCCGTTATCATAGTTCTCGACTGCATATTATCCATAGCTTCCAAAGATGTTTCAAATAATCAAACAGAGCTCTCAATCTTCTCATTCATCAAAAATTCGCATCCCACCATAACATTCTTCGCATGATAATTCATATAAATAAAGGGTGCGCATATCATCTCATAATGGTTTGTCTTATATGTCGTGTCAAATATAAGGAGATCGTCAAATAACAAGTAATCTGATTTCATTTGTGAATCTCTCTAAAAGAAGTTCATCAAACAATCATCCTTATTCAATTTAAACTTATAAAGAAAATCTGACTCGTTGACACACCTAGTTTGTAAAGCACACATCAAATGATTGGCATCGCCCCCATCTAAAGTCTTCTTGACTTCATTTGTAGCACTATTGAAGGAATCTCTTTCGCTAAACCCGAGTAATGGCAAACCCCCAGCCTTATTTCTTAGAGGTCAATAAGCATGCGAAACTTTCATACCACTTCTTCTCATCTTTTGGAAAAAATCAACATGAGCTTTCTCAACTTTTTTTATGTGACCTTAACTTATGAACCTCATCTTCCAAAACCCATTTATGATTATGAATCATGTCATGCTTCTTATAAACCCATTCCCTATTAGCTTCAATGTAATATCCCTAGTTTTACAATTGCACCTGTGGCTCCGTTTTGTAAATGTCTTATCTTTTTTCCCGGGACACCTTTTAGCACCTTGTTTGCTGCAACAAAACTCTCTCGAACGCACCTCTTGTGAATCCTCTCTCTTCCTTAACTTGTCAAATCTTATGGAAAAACCCTTACGGAAAGCATACTCATTGTATGCCTCAAATGCTGCATCTGTAGAACTGACCCTTTTATCAATCAGTTTTGATTCATCAGCTTCCTCCACTTTAACAACACATTCATCATCAACATCTACACATTTCTCCTTATCAATCACAACATAATTCGACACACTACCAACAATATTACCATCATCAGAAGCAACGTCTTTGCCTTTTGAAACACCAGCAGGATTACACAAAACTCCAACATAATCATCAACATCAACAGCCTCAACAACATATCGATCTAATGTAGATAGCAAAAATGAAGTATCATTTGCACCCCAAAAAAAAAAAAATTGCGGTGAGCTATAAGCATAATTGGTGAGTACAAGCTAAATCCTAGTAAGCCAAACGTTTGTTTTAGTGAGCAGAAAACTGCTCTGTATTAGATGGCAACAAATTTTTTTATAGTAAGCTATACTGATTATAATGAGTTATTGTTTTCCTTGTTAGGCACAAAATTGATTATAGTGATTACATTTAGTGAGCATAGAACTAATTTATGATTGCTGAGTACAAACTGAATCCCAGTGAGCTAAATGTATTTCTTTAGTGTGTCAACTACTATATTTAGTGAGCACATAACTCATAATGATGAGCTATTGGTTTTCATATGTACATAGTAACAATAATAGGATCATCTGCAAAAACAAATATGATTTTTGTAGTGAGTTATAATTCATAATTGGTGAGCACAAAGCTAAATCCTTGTGAGGCAAACATTGTTTTAGTGAGCCAAAAACTGCTCTAAAGTATAAGGTAACATATTTTTATATTGGGCACAGAACCAATTTAGGACTGCTGAGTACAAGCTAAATCCAGTGAGCTAAATATATATCTATAGTGAGCCAACTACTATATTTAGTGAGCATGTAACTCATAATGGTGAGCTATTGTTTCTCATATTACACAAACCAAAACTTATAGAGAATGAAGTACGTTCAAGCATTAAATGAACAAGACATTGTTCACTTGTATCTTAACCGGTATTAACACAATTACAAATACAATCTACAAAACAGAGCAAAAACCAAACATTCTATGAAAAATCTTGAACAACAAATCGCAAAAACCAACTATATATTCAAACCAGCAACTGCATTATATTTTCAGAATACGGCTTCATAACAACTAATGCAATCCAGTTGAAAGATCTCAAAATTAACTCATCAGAATGCAAATTTAAAAAACACAACTTTCAAACCCGAGCATAAAAACAGAGATCGAAAATCGCTATCGAACCTGACGAAGAATTCGCGTTTGATGAATCTTTAACATCAACAACGACGTTAGGATCAAACCCAGTTGTTGAATAATTATTGAACACTAAAGCAATCGAAGCATGACAGAGCGATCAGCAATGGAACGAAGCACTAGGGAGAATGGAAACTGCGATTCCTAAAACTAATCAAAGCACAGAGTTGTGAATTTCCTTTTTTTAAAAAAAAAAAGAGAGATATAATGGGCTGGGTAGTTGCCTGGACCAAAAACCGCAATTTGTGGGCGCGGGTGGATAATTGAGATGTCTACCCGATTGTACGTAATAAATTGCACTGTGTAGCAGCAGGGTCTAGCACTCTAGCTATCCCATAGGTGAACACAAATATGATACATGAATGTCATCGAACTTGAAAGTGATAGGAGCAAAAATTCTTAAATGTCATCAAACTTAAAAGAGGGTTTTAAAAATTACTAAATTTTGATACTCAATGCAAATGATCACCAAACTTTGTATTATTTCACATCCTTCTGAATAAAGAAATTTCTAACTATTTTTATTCTTAAGTTTAAATAATTGTTGTTCCTCTAAAAGGCAAAGAAGGTGAGGGAAACAATTGTAAGAATAACAAACAATATATTTAAATCATAATACGTGGTAATTTATATTTGAAAAACAATAAAATCAAGTAAACAGTGATGTCATAAGAAGATAGAGAAAAGACTTGCTATAACTACCTACCATCACCATATTCTCAGTTTCATATGTATTCCTATTTTGCAAGCATGTTGCTCTCTTCTTTCATCCAATTAATAGAGTATCTACTAGTAAAAGTACTGCTTTATTTTGAATCCTATTAGTTAATGTAAAACATTTTAACATCATAGTAGTTACCCTCCTAATTAAGAGTTTTCCACCCTTGTTTGTCTTCCAACAAACTAGAAATATTGTGCTTAAGAATAAAATAAAGCAAAATAAATTTGTTTACTAAGTATGGTGCAGATACAAGATAAGGTTTGGTGATTATTTATAGCAAATATTATAAATTTTTAGTAATTTTTTAGATCCTTTTTAAACTTTGGTGATTTTTAGAAAGTTAAGAGAAAGCTAAGTGGTTTTAAAATTTTATTTCAGTTGGAAAAAAGCTTATAGTTATTCCTAAGCAAAATCAAAGATTTTCCCTTCCAATACCCATGGTCAAATATCAGCTACAACGACATAGTTTATATTGTATTTTTGAGGGCACATACTCTTAAAAGTCATATATGGACAAATTTAAATTAAAGCAGAAAAAAATATACATTAAAAAATATATATTTACGAACTCAAAAACAAGCGCTCCTCACGCATATGAAAGCTATCCTTATATAATTTGCTTATCCACTAGCAACAGAAAGCAATTGCTAGACAATTTATTTCCCTCTAATTTTTTGTATTTCATTTTTCTTTCTGCTTCCCCTTCTTTTTATATTTCCCTATAAAGAATGTATGTTGTCTGCCCATCGAGATTCTTTTTTTCAACTCTTCGATTTTTTTTTTATCATTTTCAACAAGAAAATAATTTATAACTTGTATTCCTATATTCATGTGATGCATGAGAAATCGCATGAGTTTTACATTGTTGTAATAATTTATAAAAATTAATAGCAAGCATGTTAGATCTAAAAAACTACAATTATAGTAATTACAATTTATTTCTAGTTTGACATTTGAGACATAACAGAGAACTATCAAACACTTAACCGGGACTAGAAAGTTTTTATATATCACAACAATAATATGCCTTAAAGGGAAAACAATCTCACCACCAAAATAATTGATAATCCAGATTGAAAGCAATTTGATAAGTTGTCACATATCACAATAAGAATATTTGTTAAAGGAGACATAATCTTACCACTGTTAATTGTCAATATTGGCTTAAATTCTTGCGATCTAAAAACTTAAAGCAATTTAGTAAATTTTGGCGGTAGTATGTCGGTGATATTGCCTTGTATAGATAGGGGACATAGCCATGATTTTATTTTATCCAAGATTCTAATATTTCATGCTTATATTTACATTGTGTTGAAAGAGACAAAAAAAAACGACAAAGAAAATCAAATATCTTTTATTATTTTTTGATGACAAAAATTGTTCCTTTAAAGTAAGTAAGATACAGAATCATAACTACATGTATCTTTGTAATATTTCATATCCAATGTCAAATTTGTGGTAAACATAGAAACAAACATGCACAATAGATGTGATTTCGTTTTATCTTCTACAACTATAATAAAATACGGTATTTTCAATAATATTGAAAGTGGTGTTAGCCATATAATATCATGTGTTATCATAAGTGAAAATTGTATCTTTTTGGGAAAGAAAATATTGCAAATTCCAGTTAATTTTACAAAGTCTTTTTTTCGTAAAGAATATTTTCAAGATATAATTGACTAACGTATAACTTTAAAAATGAAAAAGAAACATTATCAGCTTTTTAATAAATTTAATATATATATATATATATATATATATATATATATATATACACACACACACACACATATACATATATACACACACGCACACACACATATATATATATATGTATATACACATACATACATACATACATACATACATATAATATATATATATATATATATATATATATATATATATATATATATATATATATATATATATATATATATAATATAGGATACATTTGGAAATACTTTTGACAATAACCAATACAGGTAAAATGTAATACAACATTCTAGGTGATATAAAAGGTAGTTCAACTATTTATTCTAATTAATTAGATAATTTATTATGTGCTCCCGAATTATGTTGATACATTTTATGTTAAATTTTGATACACTCTTTTATAATTTTACGAGTTAATTTAAGATGGAAAAAGTAATCACATATTTTTCTTACTTTTTGTTTCCTCTCAACGGTAAACTCATAATTTTACAAGTTAAAGTTAGTTCATTAGTACTTCAAAGTGCATTAAAAATTTAATTTTTAAATAGACTTCACCTAATTAATGATTTTAATGTTTGACCTAAATTAGGAAAATATTTCAATAATCTTCGGGCCCTTAATATTTTTTTTTAAAATTCTACAATTGATACCACCAGCTATAACTAGGTCTAAGTAAAGTTTTCCACCTGCAATTTCATTTCCATCCAACAACCTACTTTAAATATAATACTTCATAATAAGTTGTTGTGACTCCAACTTTTATCCATTGAAGATAATGCTGGCTGCCCTCCATCCTACTTTAGTGAAATTTTTAATGCGCTCTAATTATTTTCTGAAAAAAGCTGCATCTTTGCACTCGTGGGAAGCATGGGCTTCTCAAATCATAGGAGAACCTCAAATGTTAATTGTCATCTATCTGATAAAATAATAATGATGATGATAATAATAATAATAATAGTAGTAGTAATAATAATAATAATAATAATAATAATAATAATAATAATAATAACTAATGCAACTAAACAACTTCGACAATACAATAATAATGCATTTTGTAGGAACTCAAAAAAATAAATAATGCTTTATGTAGATGGTGTCAGCTCACTAACAAAAATAGAATCCAACACACTATTTGCATGTCAGCGAGAGAACAGAGCGGAGGTTAATGAAGGGTAAACACTTAATTTAGAAGTTAACATTAGAAGTTCATTAGAACATCACAGTGCATTAAAATTTTAACTTTTATATGATCTTTACCTAATGTTCTTAAAATTTGACCTAAATTAGGAAAATATTTCAATAATCTTCAGGCCCTTATTTTCTTTTTTTAATTCTACCATTGGTACCACCTACTACAGCTGGGTTCTAAGAAGAACTTTCCACCAGCAATTTCGTTTCTATCTAACAACCAACTCTAAATATAATACTCCATAATGAGTTGTTGTGACTCCAACTTTTATCCATTGAAGATATTGTTGCCTGCCCTTCATACTCCTTTAGCGAAATTATTTAGTGAAAAAGCTGCGTCTTTGAGTTCGTGGGAAGCATGGGCTTTTCAAATCACAGGAGATCCTCCAACATTAATTGTCATTTATCTAACACAATAATAACAATAATAATAACTAATGCAATTATACAACTCTGGCAGAACAACAATAATGCATTGTGTAGGAAGTCAAAAACAAAAAAATAAAATAATGCATTGTGTAGATGGTGCCAACTCACTAACAATTATACAATCCAACACACTGTTTGCATGTAAGAGAGAGATGCGAGCAAAGGTTCACGAAGGGGAAGGAAATGGGGTAGGAGGGAAAGGATGCGAAGAGATAGTGAAGGACGCAAAAGTCAATGTTACATCACCGTAGAGGGGTGAGTAAGGTGATCAATTAAAAATTAAAACTTAAGTAAAATTTTCGGCACTTCGAGACTAATATGCCAAACTCACAACAGACGACTTTGATAGTTAGTCACGAATGTCAAGCAAAAACGCTTTGAATTGATTTATAAATATGGAAACTGGAACAAAGCACGTGAAATTTTTATGATATTGGTCATTTCAAATGGGTTAATCACCATCTAAGGCTCTTCTTTCCTTAGGATTTAAACTTCTCCACTTCTAATTCACTTAAGAAGTTACAATGTTGTGTCCTTGACTTGACAATAGCTTCCTTGAGTACCTCCAAGGCTATTAGTCAATCTAAGGAGACTCTCCTAGATCTACCACTCGACTGGGTAACTTAAGTTGAGTTACTCACTAATTATTGTTTCACTCAACACTTAGCTACTGCAAGTAAGTTCCCTAACTTGTTGCAAGTTCCTCTTATAAAGATGTAATCCTCACAAGAGAGCACAATTAAGAGTATTGCAAGATTACAACTTCAATATGATTATCTCAATATGCTCTATCTTGCTTCTTGATCTTCTTCCTTTATATAGGCCTGTGATCTTCATATGACTATAGGATGAGATCTTTATACAATGTTGACAAGTCTCCAAACAATCAGATTTGGTGTTATCATGATTCTAATGTTATTGGTTTCGACTTTAAACTTTCCATACTTAACTCTTGGACGTGGTAATGATATGACCATTATAGGGTCGAGTTTGAGTTAAGAAATCCTCCTTTGGATGACATAAATCTCATCAAAATAAACCCATAGCATATTTCAAAGATATGTTAAAGATAGCTTTCAAATCCATAACATAAATGCTTTGATCGACATAAATAGCAAATGAACTTTAGGCAAGTATGTCAATACTGATAATATCTCTAAATATGTTGGCTGAAGTCAATTGTAGAATTTATGATAATCCTTTCCAAATAACCTTGATCATGCATTGAGAAGGAATTTGATAATCGTATCAAAATCAATAATTAAAGGCAAGTATATTAAAAGATCAAGATAATATATCAACAAATTAATCAAGTATAAATTGCTTATAAAGATATGAAATCCAAGGAAAAAGTATTCAAATGTGTGTCTCAAAGACTTTGGCTAAATCCGAAATCTACTACAACAACCATGAATAATAGGGATGAGATCCTCACTTGGTTGTAGCTTTCCTTGCTTAGGTAAGTAACATCAAAATAATATTTTTTCTAATTTGCAAAATATCTATCCAAAGCAATCAAATAATATTTTCCAAGATCCTTAGAAGATACTTACCATAAATGAGTAAATATCATTTAAACAACTCAATCAATTAATAAATCAACATATACTGCATTCATATCCAAGTAATCAAGGAATAAATAAAGCACATATATATCACAAGGTACGTAATCAAAATATTCAAAAAGGTACTTTCCATGTTCAACTGATCATGCTTTAGGTAATGATCTAACAAATAAATCAAGCATAATAATTATTCTAAGAATATAAACAATATTCTCAGAATATTTCTACCATATTAAGCACGTTTATGAATACACAAGTTCATGCTATTAATCAGACACATATTCCAACGCTAGATTTCCTGAATTTAATGAAATAAACATCAGAGCTTATAATCATGATACTTTAAGCATGCAAATACAACAACATAACAAGGCTCACTCATCTTGTTTAAGCACATATATTCAAACATGTATTTCAAAATCAGACCAACTGACTTTTGATATAATAACATCAAAGCACATTAGAAACACTTTGGACATATCAATTCATTCAAGTATATAATTACCTTTTTTGGCTTTCATCAAAGTATATCAAATAAAAACCAACCCTACAATCCTTCTCTTTTTGATGAAAGTCAAAACCATAAACACATAATAAACATACCACAACATTTTCACTGTTTTTAGATTTCATCGAAAGGTCATATTGGTAAGAGAAACCATAAATACTACATGAAAATGAAATTGGCATATGTAGCTCCCCTTGTGTAACATTTATAAACATTAGCACATGAAAGCATGTAATGAAATCATGTAATATTTTACATAAAAGTATAGGATGATATAATCATATTATAACAACTGAAAAATATGACTACTTAAGAGCAAAGATCGCTCATATTGTGACAGCATATAGAAATATAGATAGATTCAAGCAAGTATACGGAGATTAGCTAACGCTGCCACTTTTCGGGTCAAATCAGCAACGTTTCATTCTAACCCGGAATTTGAAAGTCTTTAAAACCATATCACCTCAAGCTTTTAGAAGCCACTGGCATCATGCTTTGAACTCCTATATTTACTTAGTACACTTGTCAGTACTAAGAGATAATCTCCCCTGAGTTCATGCCGGCAACAATTTATTTCAATGTCATTGATAGATAAAACATTGAGGACCTCATGACATATAAAGAAATAGCGAATCGCATACATTCATCCATATGAATGTGAAGAATAAATTGTGTAATACTATACACGAAAGATCTCATCACATATAGTACATTATCTCCCCCTTAAGAACGTAATTCAAGCAAGATAAAATATCAAGAAAAAATATATAATGAACATCTCATAACCATATAAAAAGTTAATAATGTAATGATAATCTCAATTTACGTTAAGAGCATATTTAAATCATGATGAAAGTATCACATCAACGTAAGCATGAAATGTTTATAAGTTTTAATCATGAGCTAACAAAAGTCAAGCACCATAATGTGCGATCTATGTTCATATACTTCAAGAGATAAACAAGATTTTGCACATTTGAACAAATTTCAATGAGTCCAAAGGTCAAAGATGACATTCATACATTCCAAGAACAACACATAGAAAAGAATTTTCCAAAAACTAAACATATTCAAGATATGATACACCATCAAAATATGAGGATTTAGAGATTGTATATATGTCAAACCTGAATCAACCATGTGTATGACCATAAAAGTATGCAAGGAAGTATTAAAAATTCGTAAGCATAGTACCACTTCCTTTTTCAAAGATAGTGTAAGTACATTTTTTGACTCATTTTCAAAGTCTAAATTTTGATTTTAATTTTCAAACTTAATGACTACATGAAGCAGACTTACAACTTCTCATTTTGGTATAATTGAAAGATCATTGTTTAGAAACTCAGAACTTTGAGCTCTAGAACTTGCTCCTTCGTGCATGTTGACCTCAAAGTTTGATTTCATTTCAAAGACTTTGAAGTAGTGTCATTACAAGAATCAAACTGCGACTTTGAAATCAGAACTTTACTCAATGTCATTGAGATATACTTAAGATCATTGATTTTCTATAACCACTCAAAAAACTCAGTAATATAAGAGAGGAATGTTTCCCTCCATTCTTGACACAAGGTTAAAAGCCGCTTAATTCATATTAAAGTCATATTATATAAAAAGTAAGTTCAAAAAGACAGACAACCATCATATAAATGATAAATTATTATATACCTCATAATTTCACACATGAATATCAAATGAGAGTTGAATTGCATTAACCAACCTATCATTCAGGAGGAATATGCAACCTCATATTTTGTCTTCACTTCAGGCATTTTGAGTTCAAGGTCAAGGTGCAAAACTTTGAACTAGTTTCACATCTGACCTTGGAGTTTGAATTTGAAATATAGTCAATCCTCTTGTATGTGCCTTAATCAATTATAGTGCTGTATATTTTCTTGATCATCCAAACTTTTTTTCTCAAAGCACTTTGGACATCAAATTTGAGTCTTGGATTGTTTATAACCACCACGTTGGTTGGTCTTGTTCGTTTAGGTACCCAAACTTGAATAATTCTAGGTTAGACATAACTTTGATATTGAGGACGACCTAGGTTGTTCTATCCTCTTTCATAAGTAGAGTGATTTTAATATCCGTGATCAAAGTTGCTTTGCCTCCTTTGAGGAACAAAGTGATTTTGATAATTATATCCAAAGTTACCTTGCTTCTTTTAAGGGACAAAGCGACTTTTTGGTTTCTTAGGTGTTATTTCTTTGTCAAAGAAGTTTTTCTAAGTTTCTTTTTGTTGTTCGAATTAAAATCAAGACCTTCTTTATTAAAATACATACATTGAGAGTCAAGTAATTTATCTAGATTTTCTTGTTTCTTAGTAAGTTTTAAAAGAGACTTGCTAGAGTTGTTGTAATTGTTTTATAAATCAGATTTTTCAAGTTGAAGTTCTTTGACCTTTACGTGTAAACTTTCACAAATGTTCTATAAATTCTCATTTTCTTCTTCCAAGACCTTGGTAATCTTTCTAAGGGATTTAATCATAGATAAATGTTCTTGTTCATATCTACCACAATTTAATAAATCTTGTGCTAGATTTTCTTTTGTGAAAGTAAGGATACGTTAATTTGTTATGTCTTTGTAATTTTCATCTTCTTCTTCCCCAAGGTCTTTCTTTGCTATAAGACAAAGGTTTGCTCTTTCTTCTTCCTCACTTTCGCTTTCAGTACTTTCGGTGTCTCTCCATGCGCAATCATTGCCTTTATTTTCCTTCCTGACTTTGAACTTCTTTTCATTTCTCTTCTTTGTATTCGGGCAATCTTTGATCATGTGCCCTGGAAGTCCACAACCATAACTAATAACCAAGTTATTATCAATTGTGGAAGAGTTTTTACCCCTAAAAATTTTATCATTCCTATTTAAAATTAATCTTTTCCAAAGTCCTTGGAATTTTGGATGCTTTGAAACATCTAAATCCTCTAGCTATCATAGTTATGGTTTCATCCTCCTCATCATTAGATTCTTCACTTTTTATTTCAAAGTCATTATCTACGGACTTTAGAACAATTCCATGCTTTGGTACTTGCTCATCACTTTCCTCCTGCAAGTGAATTTCATAGGTTAAAAGTTGTCTAATAAGAACATCTAACTTGAGGGTCTTTAGATCTTGACCCACTTGCTTCTTTGAAGGCATCATAGCACCTTTCTCACCATCTCCTCAGTCATGTATGTTTTGCCCAAAGACTTTAGATTGTTGATGATTTCTGTAAATCTGAGTACATGTCTTTGATGGATTCTCGAGGATACATCTTGAAGAGTTCATACTGGTGAACATGACGACTGATCTTCAATTGATGGACTTAACTTGTCCCTTTATAAGGTGGTTCTAGAGTGTCCTAAACTTCTTTAATTGTATCACATGTAGATACATGGTTAAACTCAATCGTATTCGAACCACAAAATAAAATTTTCAAAGCTCTATAATTTTTTGCAACTTTTTCAACCTTTACTTTGGTGTATTCTAATCTTGACTATGGTTCAACTTTATCTCCTTTCATTTGAGTAGAGTAAAGGCTCAGTTGGAGATTATTTCCTAAAGATCATAGTCGTGGCCTTTGATGAAGATATGTTTAAGTTTTTTTTTTCCCCCTAATGAGCAAAGTCAGATCCACAAAATAAAATAGGTCTAGTGAAAGAACGTCCTTGATCAGTATTGATAATTCCCAAGGAAGCCATGGTCTTTCCCATAAGATGGCTAAGTCAAAATGAGTAGATCTGCTCTGATACCAATTCCAGGTCCCAAAAGGCAACATTATGTTACCATAGAGGGATGAATAGGGTAATGAATAAAAATTAAAACTTAAGCAAACTTCTCAACACTTTAAAACTAATCTACTAAAGTCACAACAGATAACTTTGGCAGTTAGTCATCAATGTCAAGCAAAAAGGCTTGGAACAAAAATATAAATACAAAAATTAAAATGGGACAAAACACGTGATGTTTGTACGATGTTGGCCCTTACAAACAGGGATAGTCACCGCCTAAGGCTCTTCTTGCCTTAAGATTTAAACTGCTCCACTTCCTTTTCACTTACAAAGTTACAATGTTGAGTACTTGACTTCACCATATCTTCCTTGAGTACCTCTAAGGCTAGCCACTCAATCTAGAGACCATTTCCTAGATCTACCACTCAACTAGTTACCTTAAGTTGAGTTACTCACTAAGTATTGTTTCAGCCAACACTTAGCTACCCAGTTATGCTTTCTAACTTACTTGTTACATGTTCCCCTTGTAAAGATTTAATCCTCACAAGATAGTATGATTAAGATTATTGCATGATTATAGCTTCAATATGATTATCTCAATGTGCTCGACTGTTCTATCTTACTTCTATATAGGCTTGTGATCTTCATATGGTTATTGGATAAGATCTTTGTCGAATATTGGCTACTCTCCAAACAACTGACTTTGGTGGTGTCATGATCCAATGTCACTGGTTTCGCCTTTGAACTTTCCGCACGTAGCTTTTGGATGCGGTAACAATGTGACCATTAGCGGATCCAATTTAATCTGACAAACCTTAGTTTAGATGACATGAATCTCATCAAAATAATCCCATAGCATATTTCAAAGATATGTGAAAGATACCTTCTATAAATATAGCATAGCTACTTCGATTAGCATAAAAAGCACACATGCATTCACTAGCCGGTCCAGGCTCGAGAAGGGTGCAACGTGATATGGCGTCCCACATTATGTTTTTATTAAATTCACTTTTTTTTAAGGATTGACATTGAATAGCCAAAATTATTTTTTCCTTAGTCGATAACGTTTTTAGCTGTCTAAACTTGATTCTTGTCTTCATCTTTGCTGCGACATTTTGGCCTGCATTTTTACTTTCTTATCAGCTCAAATTTTCTCCTCTACAAATGTGAAGTTTCTGACTTAGTTTTATATCAAACAAAAATTTTCGTCTTTAAGTCATTGTTCAAAACCTTCTACACCGAGTTACTTCTTAATTTCTATTTGGTCTTTCCTGAGTGCATAGGGACGATTAATGTCGTATAGTCTCGAGACAACTAGCTTCTGCACCAGTGGTTGAGCATTAATGATCCCTGACCCATGGTTCACACCATGCCACAACAATTGTTCACATTCCGTCCATGCGGATAAGATCATTACTTCTTGTGCTACAATCACTTCCCTGATGATATTGTTCTCGGTTGAGGTCCTTACGAATGTTTGAACTATTGTAAATATCGCACACTCATTAGACATATGCATAAAAGATTAAATATAAACTAACATCAAAGTAATGCAAAAAAAGAAACGCATTATATATACCAATTATTAAGGTAAAAGAAAACAACCTTTAGTTTCCTATGGTATGCAATAATCACTTTGCCTTGATTTCTTAGTTACTCATCTAATAGTATGTATTTGTGTGTGTACGTATATGTATATATATAAAAAATTCAGAAAGGGCATGGCCTATCAAGCAATACAGCAAAACCGCATAATATCAAAGAAAGAAAAAAACTAAATAAGTTGGTTATAGTTTTGGTTGTATTTGAATATTAATTCCGGTCAATCACTTGTCAACAAAAGCATACGGAGGTACAACTTTGTTTCTCTAATTATTATGTCTTGGGTTTCGAACCTTAGACTATGTCTTGGGTTTCATGTTCCTCTAATTATTATTACAATTGTTCTGTATGCCTAAAATAAAACCAAGAAAAAGCAAATTGAAGGGATTTGGAGTGGAGTCAAACCTGAGCGGCTCTTTGAAGGAAATTGATGGCTGAACTGATTCATGGATGTTTCATATTTATAGTCATAGCCAGTCCTTTAATCTCTCATATTATGTGGGTCCTTTACTTATAAATAACACAATGACTCCATGGAGGCTTCATGCGTGAAAAGAAACTATGGAAATGATCTATTGTACAACATGGCTATGATTTGGGAATTACATTAGAATTTTCGAAATTTATTACTATACTGTGGATACACAGTTGCTAATGATCCAATTTTTAGAAAAATTCTAAACTGCATCAACTTTGAGCTTATTTACTTTTAATACAGATTATTTGTAAGACCCTCGTTCTTTATTTTTACATTAAGCTACCTGTCTTGCCTTTTTGACGTTACAAAATTGTACTTTATTAACTATATAAGTTGAATTATTATTGATGTGCTTATGTGAGCAATAATTTTATTAAAAAGAATATTATTGTCCCTATTAATATTATTATTATTATTAGTTTTGAAAAGTCTTCAATGATTTTAATAAGCGTTAATAAGGATTGTTAACAGATACTAAATCGAGTAGGAACCCGAATACGATTAGATTGTCAACCTTCGAATTAGTTTCGTTGTTTATTAAAAATCGAACCTTGATGAATTTGGGAACGATTAATTGATGAAAAGTTGTGTTATCGATTCCGGTTTAGAATATGAAGTTCGAGACTAGAATAGCAGTGTTAAGTATTGGGCAAGCTTGAAACAAAAAGAGGGGGGGAACAAGGGCATTTTAGTCAAAATGCGCCAAATTTAAGCTGACCTTTTCTTCTCTCTCCTCTTCACGTGAGCCATCCCGACCCCCACCTCTGCTCCTCTTCTCCTTCTTCCTCACGTGAACACCAGGCAGGTTCTGCCTACCTTCTCCTTCCTCCTCTGCTCACATCGCCACCAGGGAGCGCAGGGGGGGACCACTGTGGTCCCTGTGCACGACCTAGCACCACCGCCAACCCCACCATCCCCTGTTCTCCACATCTCGCCACAAACCCAGACCCAGACCGACCACATTTGTGGTCTTCTCTATCGACCCCAAGGAACCAAGCATGGTCCAGATCTACCATAGCCATGCCATTACCGTCCTCCTCCATAAATCTAAGGCGATTTCAGGACAAGGAGCAACAAAAGTGAGGGTTGAAGAGTTCAATTTCACGGTAGTAGCAGGCAGATTGGGGCATATTGGAGTCTATTTGCATGGGTTAGGCGTGACAGCAGCAAGTGAGCCAAAATCCTAGTTTTGAAGCATCCAAATTGAGCCCAAAAGCCCTTAGAACGGCCTTAGCTTAGATTCGAGGTAGGTGTTTCTCTCCTTTTAAATTATCAGTAATTTCAATGAATTTTACTGATTTTAAACAATGCATGTAAGAATTGGAGTTAGGAGTCAATATTTGGGGAATTTAGACCTAAATTGAGTAATCATGGTAATAACCGGTCTGTTGGAGACTAGCGGAAAACATAATGTCGCTTTAAAATTGCTATTGAATCAGTTTGTTATGCCTAAAATCTGTTTTGGAGGCTGCATGTGAGCGTGATGCCCTGAGAATGCTAACCGGATGATTTGAGGTATTATAGAGCAAGCTAAATTATATTTAAATGTCATTATTAGATCATATTGGATACATTTAAATTCTGTTTTTGGCTATTAGCATGAATGTTACACTTATATATGATGGTTTCATGCACTATTGGTTTGTCTATGGCAATATTGAACCGAGCTTGGTAGCTGGGTGGCTTGCGGTGGAATTAAAGAGTAAATCGAGGTTTTTGTGGTTGGTGTTGTGTGAGGAGGGAGCTTGGGTTTGATATTGACCGCAATCATGTGGATTGTGAGGTATATGGAATGTTAGGTTGATTCTGCTGAAACTATTCCCACAAAGTGTCACGAATGTACTACTTGTGAATCCCTTTCCCTCTTGATGTTGTTAAGTGATGCTATGTGATTGATTTTTGAAGTTAGACATCTTTGAAAAGCATTGTTAAAGGCTTGTTTTCATAATTGCATATGTTTTGAATATTTATCAGTTGCCTATTAGTTTGTTAAGATGTTTGGAGCCTAAAAGATCCTAAATTGTCGAACTACTCAGAGAGTGACTCAACTGAATCATTGATATGTTTAGGAATTTAAAAGGCAAACTAGTAGCGAGTTCGAAAATGTTTAAGGCTTTAGTTTGTTCATATCTCCTTCTCATGTTTAAAAGGATTCAAATGAATTGAAAAATGTCAACTGAAGATGTCTATTATAATACTTAGGTTGAAATATATTCTAGCCAAGTGCTTTGAGTTTCGAATGTGTTTCGAATTGCAAGTTAGTAACTCAATTACGATTTTAAGAGGTTTTCAAGTTGAATTATGAAGTGTTTGAATGTGTCATGTGTGAGCCCCTCCCCTTCGTGTCATTAAGCTTTATCATGTGTGCGATGGTGAAATTTTGAAAAAGAAGGTTTTTCGTAGTTGAAAATAAAAATAGTCATAACTATTAGTGAATGATGGTCTATTTTTAACTATACGAATGCAGTCTTCAAGGCATAAAGAATTTTTAATAGGAGTGAGTTGTATGATAAATGATTTTACCGCAAGAGATAGCAAACCTATTAGCCGCTATGGCCATGCACTTTAAATGGCTAAAATAACGTGCTTACAAATATATATAAAATGGGAGTGAACATGCTAGAACGGGGGAATCCCCAGTCTAGGGAGTAGTCCCAGTAGCGGAAAATCCTAGAAGACCCTGACGAGGATGTATGTCCAATTGTGTAGCCATCCTGGAATTAAGAGCTTATGTTTATACTTGAGTGATAGTCTCATTAGGGATTGAGAATAGATCTCACCCAACCAGCACATTATGATGATCTTATGCCAAGAGTATTTTCCTAATAAGTAAGAAAAGCAGTTGGCATTTTACCATTTTAAGTATTTCAGGAAAAGGAAAGATTCTAAGGGCCATTAAGAGGTCAGTTCGAATAAGATTCGAAAAGCTTATAAGGGTCATTAGAGGACAATACGAGAGAGATTTCTTTTTAAAGAGGATATGAGCCTCAAGGAGGCTAGTATGATTTGTAAACAATTCTTTAATGAGATTAGCTTGATTTGTAAACTACTCTTCAAAGAAGCTAATTTGATTGGTAAACCATCATTTAAAGAGGTTAGTGTGATTTGTAAATTATTCTTTAAAAACAACATGACTCACTGCATTTTCAAAATGCGTATTCGAAAGCATTTTGCCCTATTCTTGTTGTTTACTTGCTTATGTGCCTAAATGCTTGTTTATTAAGGAAATTTGGTTACTAAGGGCCTAGAAACGAGCTTGAGTGGCTAGCATGAAGTTTAGAGGTGGTGATTTTCCTTGGGGACTATAATTGCCTAATATGATAGTAATATACAAATGTTGTGTGAATGCTACTTATTATTATGATTATTGCTAGCAAGTGGTTTTAGTTTTAAGGAGTCGGAAAATACTCACTGAACGTGTAGTTGCTCATCCAATTACTATTTTTCGTTTTCCCAGGTTTTCACTATGACTGGTAGAAGTCAGTTTACTTATGTCGAGATGAAGTCTACACTTGCTTTGAAAAGGTGTCATGTGTGCACATATAGAAGTAAACTCAAGAGTTAATCGATGTAATATGATGTATCCCTAGAGTTGTAACAAAGCACTCTAGTTCATGTAATGCATATTGTTTAAATGTCGCTCTGTATAGCCATGTGAGCCACCCGTCTGATTTGTCAGTCATCATTGTTTAAGTTGTTTATTTTTGGAATGTAAAACCCCAGTACTTTGGATGTGTCATCCATCGACTTGTATCTTTTATTTCCTTCTTTATTAATGAACTATATTATTTGGTATACTCCGAACGAGTGGCTTGTAGAGTTATGAACTCCGATGTATTCCATTGAGCTTATTTCAGTGTCCTTTTATGCTTCTATTCATTGTAGGGATTTAATGTAAGGCTTTAAACCTGAAAAATGCTTAGTATTTAGGAAAAACTCTATCCGTTTTGCCCTAGAATTTAAGTAGGATTTAAGAAGTTGCTAATTCTCCTAATCCTAGGGGTTTGGGGTGTTACAGATGGTATCAGAGCAAAGTCTTGCAACCACAGGACGCGACCTGAGTCTTGCATTTCATATAGTTATCTAGGAACGCGTTCATGACGATGCGATATATGCCTACTTTGTGTGCAAATGTGGTTTTTGTGTGAACTTTGGTGCATTTAGCTAGCTATGTGCGGCTTGAGTGAGCTCATTGATTGGATGAATGAACCATTTGCTAGAGCATAGGCCGAATGACTTGTATTCTCGTAAATGAGCTAAGTGTTGGCAATAATGATTATTTCGCATATGCACTTTAGTGACTTAATCGAAAGTTTTAAAGTACACTTGATTTGAATTCAAATGTTTGGAAAAGTCTTAACTCTGAGCTCATGTTTGCCCCTAAAGTATGATTTGGTCCTCGAGCCTCATAATGGAGTGAGCAGACATACTCAATGATTGGTAGAGAAAGAGCTAAAAGTAATTAAACTATTCTCCTTTTGAAACCCAGAGACTTTGAAAATTAAGACCCCTCCCAAATAGTGATTTTTGTTTCGCATTAAAAGACCTTTCTAATTATATAGTTAGCCCTTACTGATGCATGTGAAGACTTTTACTTGCTTTACAATGATGTTCGAGCTTCTTTCTATGAACGTAAGTTTCTATGTGTAAGTGGATGTTTCGAGTACCTACATGCCAGGATGCATTTGTTGTTTGATGTGTTGATAACAAGTTGTTAATAAGTGTCTAAAAGATTGCTTTTCTTGACTAAAAGTTCTTTTAGATGATACCCCTTTTTGCGTAAATTCTCAATTGCCAAAGGAAATAAGTGAGAACTTCATATGCGCGCATGTCATTATGGGTGTTGTGTTTGTTAGTATTGTTGTCCTATTATATTAAGGTCATCCTGCATGGACGTTTCCATTATGGACCTTCTAATCATTCTATTATCATGTTGTCACCCTTCGACATTAGAAATTGCAATTGTATATCGAAGTGTTTGTTATGAACCTCGTAAGGGAAATAATAAGGTGTTGGTGTACTCATAATCATAGCGAAATGTATGCTGACAATTAAATTATAAGATATGTGTGCCAATATGATTAATAGAAATAAATGAGTCTGACATCATGTTGCATATTTCCATGATCCACAATATAACCAGTTCTAAATGAGACATGAAGGTAGAACATTACGATAGCTAGGGCATAAGTACGATACTTGATACATGAACTTGGCATTAAATCTAGCATCACCGAGAAACCATGTATCTACCTCCCCTAAATGACTTATGTTTAGACCTATGCTGGACCTTTACCACCCATTGACTTACATTCTTGCCATAGCATTTTTCTTTCAATTTGTTCCTCTCGATATGTAATGCTGGTTCAAGTTGCATGTGATTCTTAATCCTTGGTGTGCTCTGTTATCGACTCTATGTGATGCCAATGTGATTTCAAGTGCTACTTCAAGATCCGTCGTTGTGATGTGATGTAATATAATGTCTCCACTACTTTAATGTGATTAGCTTCCTAGTTAACTAATTTAACCTTAAAGTGATTTAATATCTTCATTCTTTCAAATAAACCTCACTAAGTTAAACCCCTTCATATGACCTTGACATGTCCTCTCTAAGTTGCTATGAATGAAAGGCCTAAAAGTTCGTTGTGATTGATGCATAAACATAGAATGTCAGTTGCATATGTTTTTCTTTTGTAAATTACTTACTACATGCGTATTAGATGGTTTCATATTACTTATGATTCCTAGGCTTGAGAATGCTGAATTACTGATTCTATGCGATGACATTGTACCAACGTGATGCCACATGCTGCTTATGTGAGGCCCTTACTACTATAAGGTGTTATAGGAGTCTCCAGGTTAACCGTTGTGATCCTAAAAGTAAATTGAATTCATGTTTTAGAATGAAACTACTCGTATATGATTTTAAGATGTCATTGCCCAATTATCCTACCCCTAGATGTCGATTAATAATGATACATATACATATAGTTGTTGTTTACTATGCGGATTGAATCTAGATAATTGAAAGTCTATGTTCCTTTTTTAAAACAAGCTTAATACGGTTTTCCACACCAACTCATTTGCCCCTCTTCTATGCAATCGCCCTAGACACCTAAATAGAGTGAGTAGATGCTTGAAGAGGATGGGGTGAGGAGGAGACTGGATACCATGAGACTCTTTTTCGGTTTCAATTAATTGTAAAACAAGAATCTGAATTTTAGTGTAATTTGTGTAGATTGTGTCAAGTGTGTGCACATCTTAGGTATGACTAAACTGAGCTTTGGAATTTCGAGGATGAAATTCTTTTAAGGGCGAAAGAGTGTCAGACCCGCGTTCTTTATTTTTACGTTAAGTTGCTTGTCTTGCCTTTTGGACATTATAAAATTATACTTTATTAACTATATAAGTTGATTTATTATTGATGTGCTTATGTGAGCGATAATTTTATTAAAAAGAATATTATCCCTATTAATATTAATATTATTATTATTATTATTATTATTATTATTACTACTACTATTATTATTATTATTATTATTATTATTATTGCTATTATTATTATCATTAGTTTTGAAAATTCTTCGATGATTTTAATAAGAGCTAATAAGGATTGTTAACGGGTACTAAATCGAGTAAGAACCCGAATATGATTAGATTGTCGACCTTCAAATTAGTTTCGTTGTTTATTAAAAATCGAACCTTGATGTATTTGGGAACGATTTAGAATATGAAGTTTGAGATTAGAATAGTGGTGTTAAGTATTGGCCAAGCTTGAAACAAAAAAAAGGGGAAACGAGGGCATTTTGGTCAAAGCACGCTAGACTTAAGCTGACCTTTTCTTCTCTCTCCTTTTCACGCGAACCCCCCCGACGCCCACCTCTGCTTCTCTTCTCCTTCTTCCTCATGCGAACACCAGGCAGCCTTCTCCTTCCTCCTCTGCCCACATCGCCACCACGGAGCACGGGAGGAGCCATGGTGGTCCCCATGTGCGACCAGCACCACCATCAACCCCACCATCCCCTATTCTCCACATCTCACTGCAAACCCAGACCCAGACCAACCACGTTTGTGGTCTTCTCTGTCAAACCCGAGGCAACGAGCATATTCCAGATCTGCCATAGCCATGCCATTACCGTCCTCCTCCATATATCTAAGGCGATTTCAGGTTAAGGAGCAACCGAAGTGAGGGTTGAGGGGTTTGATTTCGCGGTAGTAGTAGGCAGATTTGGGCAGATTTGGGTCTATTCGCATGGGTTAGGCGTGACAGCAGCAAGTGAATCGAAATCCTGGTTTTGAAGCATCCAAATCGAGCCCAAAAGCCCTTAGAACGGGTCCTTAGCTTGGATTCGAGGTGGGTGTTTCTTTCCTCCTAAATTATTAGTAATTTCAATAAATTTTACTGATTTTAGTTTATGCATATTAGAATCGGAGTTAGGAGTCAATATTTGGGGAATTTGGAGCTAAATTGAGTATTCATGGTAATAACGCTGATTTTGGGATATTTGCATGTTGAGTTGATGCGTGGTTCTAACTAACCTATCTATTGGAGATTAGTGAAAAACATAATGTCGCTTTAAAATAGCTATTGAATCAGTTTATTATGCCTAAAATCTATTTTGGAGGGTACATGTGAGCATTATGCCCTGAGATTGCTAACCGGATGATTTGAGGTATTATAGAGCAAGCTGAATTATATTTAAATGTTATTATTAGATTAGATTAGATACATTTAAATTCTGTTTTTGGCTATTAGCATGAATGTTACACTTATATATGATGGTTTCATGTACTATTGGTTTGTTTATGGCAATATTGAACCGAGCTTGGTAGTTGGATGGCTTGAGGTGGAACTAAAGAGTGAATCGAGGTTCTTGTGGTTGGTGTTGTGTGAAGAGGGAGCCTGGGTTTGATATTGACCGCAATCATGAGGATTGCGAGGTATAGGGAATGTTAGATTGATTCTGCTGAAACTGTTCCTGCGAGTGTTACGAATGTGCTACCTGTGAATCTCTTTCCCTCTTGATGTTGTTAAGTGATGTATGTGACTGATGTTTGAAGCTAGACATCTTTAAAAAGGGTTGTTAAAGGCATGTTTTCATAATTGCGAATGTTTTGAATATTTATCAGTTGCCTATTAGTTTGTTAAGACGTTTGGAGCCTAAAAGATCCTAAATCGTCGTCGTGAGTGACTCAACTGAATAGTCGATAGGTTTAGGGATTTAAAAAGCAAACTAGTAGCGAGCTCAAAAATGTTTAAGGCTTTAGTTTGTTCATACCTCCTTCTTGTGTTTAAAAGGATTCAAATGAATTGAAAAATGACAACTGAAGATATCTATTACGAAACTTAGCTTGAAATATATTCTAGCTAAGTGCTTTGAGTTTCGAATGTGTTTCGAATTGAGACTTAGTAATCCATTATGATTTTAAGAGGTTTTCAAGTTGAATTATGAACTGTTTGAATTTGTTATGTGTGAGCCCTTCCCCTCCTTGTCATTAAGCTTTATCATATGTCCGAGGGTGAAATTTTGAAAAAGAAGGTTTTTCGTGATTGAAAATAAAAATAGCCATAACTATTAGTGAATGATGGCCTATTTTTAACTATATAAATGCAGTTTTTAAAGCATAAAGAATTTTTAAAAGGAGTGAGTTGTACGATAAATGATTCTACTGTAAGAGACAACAAACCTATCAGCCGCTATGGCCATACCCTTTAAATGGCTAAGATAACATGCTTACGAATATATGTAAGATGGGAGTGAACATGCTAAAACGTGGGAATACCTAGCCTAGGGAGTAGTCCTAGTGGCGTGAAACCTTAGAAGACCCTGACGAGGGTGTATGTCCAATTATGTAGCCATCTCGGGAGTAAGAGCTTATGTTTATTCATGAGCAATAGTCTCGCTAGGGGTTGAGAATAGATGTCATCTAATAAGCACATTATGATGATCTTATACCAAGAGTATTTCCAAATAAGTAAGAAACATAGTTGGCATTTTGCCATTTTAAGTATTTCAGGAAAAAGAAAGATTCTAAGGGTCATAAGAGGCCAGTTCGAATAAGATTCGAAAAGCTTATAAGGGTCATTAGAGGACTAATACGATAGATATTTCTTTTTAAAGAATATACGAACCTCGAGGAGGCTAGTATGATTTGTAAACAATTCTTTAACGAAATTAGCTTGATTTATAAACTACTCTTTAAAGAAACTAGCTTGATTGGTAAACTATCATTTGAAGAGGCTAGTGTGATTTGTAAATTATTCTTTGAAACCAACATGGGTCATTATGTTCTGAAATTGCGTATTCGAAAGCATTTTGCCCGATTCTTGTTGTTTACTTGCTTATGTGCCTAAATGCTTGTTTTTTAAGGAAGTTTGATTATTAAGGGCCTAGAAATGAGCTTGAGTGACTAGCATGAAGTTTAGAGGTGATGATTTTCCTTGGGGACTATGATAGCTTAATATGACAGTAATATACAAATGTTGTGTGAATTCTACTTATTATTATGATTATTACCTGCAAATAGTTTTGGTTTAAAGGAGTCGGAAAGTACTCACTGAGCATGTGGTTGCTCATCTCATTACTATTTCTCCTTTTCCTAGGTTTTCATTATGACAGGTAGAAATCAATTTACTTATGTCGAGATGGAGTCTACCCTTGCTTTAAAAAGGTGTCATGTATTCACATATAGAAGCAGAATCAACAGTTAAACGATGTAATATGATGTATCCCTAGAGTTGTAAATGTATTTAAACAAAGCACTCTAGTTTATGTAATACATATTGTTTAAATGTCGCCTTGCATGGCCATGTGAGCAACCCGTCTGATTAGTCAGTCATCGTTGTTTAAGTTTTTTATTTTTGGGATGCAAAACCCCATTACTTCGGATGTGTTATCTATCGAGTTGTATCTTTTATTTCCTTCTTTATTAATGAACTATATTGTTTGGTATACTCCGAGCGAGTAGCTCATAGAGTTATGAACTCCGGCCTGTAGCCGTTGAGCCATTTGTAGGGTCCTTTTATACTTCTATTCATTGCAGGGATTTAATGTAAGGCCTTAAACCTGGGAAATGCTTAGGTTTTAGGGAAAACTTTGTCTATTTCACCCTAGAATTTAAGTAGGATTTAAGAAATTGTTAATACTCCTAACCCTAGGGGTTGGGGTGGTTAATTATTAAGAACAATTATTAGAAATATATACTATAAAAATGTTGGGTATGAACCAATGGAGAAAAACACTAATTTTTCTTAGTGCAAATTATTAAGAAACAATAGGCCGAGATGTGAGAACATGCAAAGTTTTTGTTTTTTTAAGCCCAGTCACTAGCTACGAACCCCCAAAATTTATATTATTAAAATGCAAAAACCAGTGTACTATAGACCCTTTATGTCACCTATATAACTTCTCAATTTGCAACAAATCATAATACCCATTTGTAAAATTAACGTACATGTTCAGCAAGTTTCATAAGAGTGTCATTCCTTTAGAATTTAAAGTAGGGGTGACCTTTATTATTATAACTAATATTTTCACATACGGAAAGCACATGCCAAATTTTACAAATGTTCACCCGGTTTGACTAGTTAAATCAATCTAGAAGGCAAGGGTGAATAGGGTGATGATCAATATTGCAAATTAATTAAAATAAAGAGCAAAAAGATAAACGTGGATAAAATACAAGAACTTTTTAACTAGGTTAGCCTCAACCAAGCTTAGTCCCCGCCTAAATTTTCCTAACTCTAGGATTAATCCAATTTTATTAGGAGGGCTTGAACAGCAACGGTTCAGGGTCCTTGAAGATCACACAATCTCAGCAGGCAATGGTCAAGAGCTATTTTTGGCTGATTGAGAATCTTGCTGATATGATTTGCAGCTTCTTTCATGATCAAGGCAAATATTAAGTATTTAAAAATTGAAACCTTGTTTAAGGAAAGTCAAATATTTGCCAAATGAAGACCCCTACTAAAATGACATATCTTATCACATAAAATCTTAATCAAATTTTAATTAAAAAATATAATATCATTATGATCACATATTCAAATTTGAATATTAAACTATCTCAAAGATATTGTAGCACATAATCTAAAATCAATTAAGTAATATTAATATTCTAATATCCACTTCAAAAATATAGTGCATTTAAATAATAATAATTATTAAGACAATTCAAATATAACATGATGAATATGTCAATTGATTAATCTCTTTTTGTCTTTCATCAAAACATATTAAAAAACTCAATGTGAGCTTTAAGAAAGCTAACAATCTCCCTCTTTTTGATGACAAAACCCAATAAAAATAACATATCTATACAATTTTGAATGACACACCATGAAAAGTTTTCCAAATATCTCTTCCCCTTTTTGTATTTCATCAAAAGGTAGCATAAGAGGAGAAAGAAAAATTAAAGAATAAAAATTATAACAAACATATATAGCTTCCCCTTAAGAAATCAATGACATACAAAGATGCTCCCCCTCAATTTATGGCACTCATAAAAAATATAAGGGATTAAACACTAACATTTTGATCAATAATATAACCTAACATGCATGCATTGACTTGATATTCCCATAAGCATTGCCAAGGATCAACCTATAAGACCATTAATACAAAATCCTCCCCCTTCAAGAATAAATCAAGATTATCAAAAAATCTTCAAGTAATATAATTCTCCCTTATAGAAAGAAACAATATCATTCATGTAAGTGCTAGGGAGCATAACATTATGGACAAATATATTGAGATTATAAACAACATATCATTTATATATAAAGATAATCACATATAATAGCGTAATATTAATCACGTTCACCTTCCAAAGATAATTAAGCAAATTAAAAGTCAAAAATTTGTCAATCAAAATTTCTCAAATAGGAAGTAAATCATGTAAAGATAACATCACTTTTCATTTGGTAAGAATTCAAATTTTGATTTCTATTCATGTTGTTGAAATAAAAATTCAAGCCCTTGATTCAGTCACACAAAAATTTTCAATTTCTGTCTACAGCTCAAGGCCTTGAACTGTATTTCAGGGCCTTGAAATCTAGGCACTAAACTGATTACCTATTATTTCAACCTCCTTGGACCATAAAGCAATTTCCATTAGTACTTTAACATTTCACGTGCATCCAATTTTACAATTTCATGTTTTATTCTCATGTGGATACAAAATGCCCGATAAAACCAACTTATACCTTTCTTAAAACACATTTAGAAAATTCAGTTCCATAATTATAATTATTCATCATAATGCATGACCTTGTTACTTTTGGTACGCAAATTTGTGTGTTACTAGGACCATTTCTTTTAATAGGACAATGAATTGAAATATGTCTTATTTTGCAACAATAATTGCAAGTAATAGAAGTTTTCCTTTTAGAGTAAGTTGATTTAACAAAGAAGTTTTTATAATACTTCTTTTTATTGAACGGATTAAAATCGATTCCTTCTTTGTTAAATGACTTTTTTTGTGTGCCAAGAATTTTTTAAAATTTTCTTCTCATTTTGAAAATTTTAAGACAATTTCTTCAAGAGTGGCACACTTTACTTGAAGCTCATCTTTTTCTTTCTCAAGAAGGACAACTTGCTCTTGAAAACTTTTTAAATCATTGCACACTAGATCATTTGATGTTCGAAATTCAACATTGTCTTGAGATAATTCAAAATTCTTTTTCTTCAAATCTTTAATTTTAGAAATGTGTCCTTCTTGATGTCTAATATAATAAAGTAAGACTTTTATTAATTTATATTTAGAATAATTATGAAGACAATCACATACTTCATCCAGAATGTCATATTCCATTTCCTCATCTTCTTCATCATCATCACTTGTGCTTTCATCATCATCATCATCATTGTCTCTTGCATCCCGATCTCTAACTTCTTCATTTACCATTAGACAAAAATGAGTAATCTCTTTTTCGTCATTCAAGTTACTAAGCATATTGTCCCTTCTTGACGAATCGAGATTTTCTTGGCTTTTGTCTTCGTATAGTAATATAAGTTTTTCCTAAAGATCTTTAACTATCTCATAATAGCAAACATGGTTAAATATCTCATCATTTAGAGCACATTGCAAAATATATAAAACTTTAGAATTTTTTTTGAGCATCTCGTAGTCATCTTCACTCGTTGACTTGTTGGCAGTACTTCCATCATTTTTTATCCAATTTGGTATAAAAGGACCATTCGAAACGATGTCCCAAAAATCAAATGGATGGATCTAATAAACGACTTCATCCTGCACTTCCAAAGAGAAAAATTAGTTCCATCAAATATTGGAGGACAATTTATTGAAGCATTTAATAAACTAGCCATGGATCTAGCTACAGATGGCCAAGTTTTAAAATAATAACTCCTACTCTGATACCAATTGTTGGTCCGGTTTGGCTAGTTAAATCACCCTAGAAGGCAAGAGTGAATAGGGTGATGATCAATATTACAAATTAATTGAAATAAAGAGCGAAAAGATAAACGTGGACAAAACACAAGAACTTTTTAATGAGGTTAGCCTCAATCAGGCTTAGTCTCCGTGGAGGTCCCTAACTCTAAGATTAACTCAATTTTATTAGGAGGGATAGATACAACTCTAGAGTACACCTTACTAGCTCTATTTTCCAATCACAAGTTGAACCTTTCAATTAGGTTTGATAGAGTTGACCCTTCAACTCTATTGTCCCACCCAATTATAACTTGAACAATACAAATCAAATGTAATAAACGCAAATTGAAGCTCAATGAATGCTAATAAGTGCTTGAGTAATATGTATGCCAATGAGTGGTTGCTCTTTTTGTCTTCTTCAATCCTTAGCTAGCCTCTATATTTATAGCAAGGTCTTGGAGAAATCACAGGAAATTAGCCATTAGGCTCATCCTTAAATTTTGCTTCAGTTCAGGGTCTTGAACAGCAGTTCAGGGTCCTTGAAGATCACACAATCTCAGCAGGCAATCAAGAGCTATTTTTGGTTGATTGAGAATCTTCCTGATATGATTTGCAGGTTCTTTCATGATCAAGGCAAATATTAAGCATTTAAAAAAGTCAAATATTTGCCAAATGAAGATCCCTAATAAAATGGTATATCTTATCACATAATATCATAATCAAATTTAAATTATAAAATATAATATTATAAAGATCACATATTCAAATTTGAATATTAAACTATCTCAAAGATATTGTGACACATAATATAAAATCAATTAAGTAATATTAATATTCCAATAGCCACTTCAAAAATCTAGCACATTTAAACAATAATAATTATTAAGACAATTCAAATATAACATGATGAATATGTCAATTGATTAATCTCTTTTTGTCTTTCATCAAACCA